>MU225198.1:918142-962086 GCA_018584345.1 Thuja plicata
CACCATGCTGGTTACAAATTTTTGACATAAGAGAATTGTCTTCAATATTTGAACAAAATTCTCCTATGATGTCCATGATAAGATCCTCATCAAGTTTGGGGGTAGGACATTCATGCAAAGCGTTTTCGAGTTCATGACCTTGAAACACAAATGCATCCTTTTTAACTTGACTGGAACCTTCATGCATGTCCATATTTTCATGTCTAATGACATGATTATCTTCGTTCACTAGAGCATCAGAAGAATGAGTTGCATCTTTCTGATTTTCATCATTGGCTTTCTGAGACTGCGTAAACCAGAAATAAGAGTTGCCAGCTATGTCTTCTTCCTTTTCTTGGAAGAGTATAGCAAGATCACTGTCCTCAGATTCAGGATGCTTTGTCGTTGCCTCCATTGATGGTGCCTCAATAGCAAGCTTCTGTGGTGATGAAACTAATTTTCGTTGATTCTCAACAGCAGAACTATGATCAACATTTAGAAGAGGCTTTCTTTGAACATCTTCGTAAGGAACGAAGACCATACCCTGAGCTATTTGCTTTTTGAGAGCAAGCAACTCATTTGCCAACCTCTGCACTGCAGGATCCGTCCTTGTCATGGGAGAAAATGAATGAGAAGGAAGATGACTTTCTTCAAACTCACTTGCTTCAAATTTTATATGCCCAGCAAGAATAAGATCATCTTCAATTCCAATGGCCAATATCTGTGCATCTGCAAGAGTAGTGGGAGCCGCTCTTCTTAATAGAAAACTAACTTCAGGAATCTGAGCATTGAAAAAGAAACACTTCAAATTTGCAGCTGTAGGCCGAGCAATAGCTGGAATCCTTCGTATCAACTTGTTGAAATGAGCCACAAATTCACGCATAGGTACGTGAAATGCCTTCTTCAACTGAGTGAGTTGGGTCAACAGGGCATGGGCATCTTCAGGCGGCTTGAACCTTTCTTCAAACTTGGCTATGAGAGTAGCCCAGCTTGTGATAGTCTGTGGTGGAAGATGATAAAACCAATCAGCAGCTACACCTTGGAGACTTTCAACGAACAGCCTCACAAACACGTCCTCATGTTCAACACCAAGAACACCGCACGCAATGTAAAAAGCAGCAATATGTTCATCAGGATGTTGCTGTCCATTACCGGAGAACTTTGGAAACTTCTTCCGCGAGCCAGCAGGAAGAGTATGTAGAGGTAGAGCTAGATTCAGTGGACCAAAAGCATTTCGCCAAGGACCTTGGGCCATTTACATGTCCTTGGTAAAAAGCTTGAAAAACTATAAGAAATATCAAAATGGTGGAATAATTACAATGGATAGGACAAAAGCATACTTCAAACAGAAGCATGAGGCTTCCGAATGCGTATTGTGTCCCCAGTAGAAAAATTAGATCAACTAAATAAAATTTGGATGGAGCGTCATTTAGTTCTCTCCTGTAGAACAAACGATTAATCTTTTTCTCTTTTTTCAGAAAAAGATTGCAAAGTGTAGATAACAAAACTTGTAAAACATCAACAATAAAAGATAAAGAAGCAAAGTGTCCGTTAAAGGCGCAAAGTCCTCCGTTGCTTCTCCGGGATGAGAAACTCAAATAGAAGCTCAAAGTCTTCTTAAGTGAACTTCCTATCAACGTTGTGTTCGTATCCCAAGTAGAGTCGCCAAAAACTGTTGGCTAAATATTTTGCAAATCACTAAGACTACAACTTGCAAAATGTGTGTTTTAGGCAGCAGTATGTGAGATTTCTCTCTCCTCTCAGCAATAGGGGAGGCTCCCTTCTTACTGCATGTGGTTGCAAGGGGAACTGTATGTGTTACAGTTCAGTTCTACTAGAAGCCACCTGCGGTAAGAAGGGAGCCTCCCCTATTGCTGAGAGGAGAGAGAAATCTCACATACTGCTGCCTAAAACACACATTTTGCAAGTTGTAGTCTTAGTGACTTGCAAAATATTTAGCCAACAAGTAGATGATGATGTCATGCTTCTAGGAGTAAAAATCGATATGAAAATATATATTGCACTTAAGAGTAAGATGAATCTTAATTTTAAAAAACAGTAATAGACCTAAATTCTAGGATCACTTTAGGTGATCAAGAAAATATTTCCGTAACTCTGATCTAGGACCCAAAAGATGGTCACAAGTTGTGTCACTAATCATTTTCAAACAAGCAGCCTTGATGCTATTGGTGGCCTTGGAATATATCTTAATGTTTGAAGAGGGAAGAATGCTTGGATAGAGGTGGCATCTTTGCACAAAGTAGAAATCATACCTGGTTTCTAAGTTAGTTGCAATATTGGTGATTTTAGTTTGCATTTTCTTATAGTGCAAGAGTAAACGATGGGCTTCCCAAAAGCATAGAAATGTCTCGGGGTGGCGTGCCCTAATTTTCTCCTTCGACACATTTAAAATCCCGTTGGTGTTGACAAAACTTTAACTTTTATTAGTTTCTTTTATTGTTGAGCTTTGGAGCATTGAAAATTTAAGTCATGGATGCTATTTTTTTAAGGGGTTGAGATTTTGTAAGCTAAATTAGAATCCAGTTTTTTGTTTTTTTTTATTTTGAGTCATAGTTGAGAAATTCAAACTTGGCTATAACTGAGCTTATCCAATATTTTTAATCACTAAGGACTCAACAAAAAGTTGGGGAAAACTTGGCACATTTTCATGCTATTGAATTTCGGGAACATATTACTGTTTTCTTTCATATATAGATCAAAATTAGAGTTCAAGACAGATTATAGACTGAAAGACAAGTTCAATCCATATCAACTTCAAGTTTTAATAGAAATATAAATTACAAATTCTAGTTTCAGTATTTCTTAATCTATAAATTTCTTTTACAGCTAAAACTCAAAAAGGCTGCTGCTGTGTAGGTGTCTTCAAATTGGATGGTCTTGCAGCAGCAACTTGTTGAGGAACTCTGTTTTCACAAGTGCTTGCTGTCAATAAGATGAAACCCTTGTTGATGGCACGCTTTCTCCCTCCTGATATGCTAATTTTTTTTTAAAACTGTCTTTGCTACGATTCCTTTTCTTAATGTGCTTGGCATGCTATTATGATTGTGTAAGTCATCTCTGTTGATGTGATATTTAGGAAAGAGTTTTGCCATTAATTTCCATCCAGCATACAAGTGCTCTTCCTAATGTAATGTATGTTCAGGCTGCAGAATTTGCTCTCAATCAAGATTCATTTGAAGCCAGCGTGAGAGATTATACCAAACTTTTAGATACCTTTGCAAAGGAAGATCATTTAGAAGATGCTGAAAGGCTTCTCCAGATTATGGAGGAAAAGAAGTTTGCTCGGGATGCAGTGACATGTTCTGTGTTGATTCGCATGTACAGCAAGCTAGGGAATCTTGATCGAGCTAAAGAGGCATTTGACCAGATAAAAACACTCGGACTTCAACCAGATCAGAAATCATACAGCTTAATGATCATGGCTTATGTGAAAGCAGGATTATCTAAAACAGGAGAGTCTTTGATGAGAGAGATGGAAGCTAAGGATATCGAACCAGGGAAGGAAGTATACTTGGTATTGCTTAGAGCTTTTGCAGAGAGAGGTCATATTGATGGTGCACAAAGAATTTTCAATACTATGCAGTTTGCTGGTATCATGCCAAACTTGGAATCATGCACGTTACTGGTGGAGGCTTATGGTCAATCTGGTGATCCAGATCAGGCTAGAAATGTTTTTGATCATATGATGAAGGCTGGTCACAAGCCAGATGATAAATGCACATCTAGCATGCTAGCTGCATATGAGAAGAAGAATTATCTTGATAAGGCACTGAGCTTACTGTTGGATCTTGAGAAAGATGGTTTGAAGCCCGGGGTTGAAACATCAATTGTATTGATTCACTGGCTAAGTAAATTGGGTTTGGTAGAAGAAGCCGAGGAAATCTTAAAGGGAATTTCTGCAAATGAATTAATTCCCTGTAAAGTTCATGTAAGTCTTTGTGGTGTGTATGTAAGGGCAGGCTTAAAGGAAAAGGCACTAGATACTCTGAGTATTATAGAAAAAAACATTGAACAATTGGATTCCGAAGGATTTGAAAGGTTGATACAGGGACTTCTTGCTGGTGGCTTTATAGATGAAGCAAAAAGAATGCACGATGCTATGCAGAACCAGGGTATTGTTCCTTCAGAGCTTGTCAGAGTAGCATTGATGACAGCTCAGACCATTCCTCGCAGGAAACCTGCAGTAAGTTAGGAAATGTCTGGAGCCTACTCAATGTAAGCAAGAACTTAGATGTACGCATGAATGTGAGTTTAGGATAAAGTGAAATTGTAAGAAACTATAATATGTCGTGATTGACATGAGAGCCAAGTTTAATTTGAAAGCAAATTACAGGAGACTCTTTTTGTTAATCTGGCAAAATTTTTACTCCTATTTTCATTTTCCAATATGAACTATAAATCACTTTGGCATGCTCTCTGTTGCTCTCTTTGATTGAGCAGAAATGCTATGGCTGGTTATTGCTTAATATGGGAATTGAAAAAGGCCTTAACTTCAAGGCCATTTCTAGATTGTATATTTTTTAAATATTCTGATCATATATATCCTACCACTGCAAGATTTAGATACATTCTGGTATGTTATCTGAGAAAAACTTGTGAACATTTTAGCTGTGAAAATATATTGAACTTCATTCGTACTATGTCAATATTTGTTGTTTTCGAGTTTGTGATGCCATTTTCACTTTTTGAATGTTTTGGAGATGATAAGGTATTCAAGTTCTTTGTGAATTTCATCATGAAATAGTGACTGAATTTATAATTGTTGGACACATTTGAGTGAAAGTTCTACTTAAAGACAAATTGAAACTTGAAAACATTCTCTTGTAACAGTGAATCACAAGTATTGAATTATCCCATTGACATGAAATATTATTATCATGTTGTGTAATGTCTCGGCCAAATATAGGGTAAATATTTTTAACAGATTTAAATATATTTACTTAGAACCTTAAAAACCCTCAATTACATCAAGATTTACTAGGCACTGTTATGATTTAACATTATACTTCACACTGCATTATTTTGACCTGAAATAACAATCTCTAATATGTTCTACCTAAATTTAGCGAATCCAAAAACAATTCCTTTTCATTTCCCAATAACATTAACAGTCCCGTATTGTAGAGCAAGCAGCAAATGGAATGTAGATAAGTTTTACACTTGTACATCTCTTAACAGATCTAGCAAAAAAACTTGGATGTGCCATGATTTCTATGTAACATTATGTTAGCCCTGTTTTTAAACTTGAATTTTTTTAAACTTTTGGGATTTGAAACGTCATGTGGAGTAGTTCTTGGTTTGAAAGGTCTCTGATCATCCACAAATGTCAAGCCTCTTGTCATTCCAAGTGAAATCATTAGTTATCATGATCGAGGCTTTAAAATGAGAAAAAATGGTCGTGTGAGAAACAATCACAAGAATCATTAAAGTAAAAAATCTACAAAAAATTGTGCAACATGATCTTGTGTAGGTTTTCCTAACAAAATCTCAACCATTGGACGGAACAAGTTTACAAAGCAAGCATATGGATGTTTTTTTTAAGTGTTTAAACTTTAAAGAGACCAGCAAAGTGATGTATGAATGCCTTTCTACGGGATAAAGAGTGTTAATCGGTCGTTCAATGGTTTCTAAAATGGCTCAAATCATCAATTAAAATGTGGAAGAGCTTCTCAATGTCGGAAGTTTCATATGCTTTCAAAACATGTTCAAAAGACCAAAGTAGTCTTCATCGGGGGCTTTTAGGAGTTTCAAAAGCTTGTCATAACACCGAAAGGCTAAATGGAAAGGTAGTTATAATAACTATGACCAATCATATGGGTAAGTTGCCATGTATGTGAAAGAAACCAATAAAGAAGAGTGTTGGTTATTCAAAATCAAGATCGGTGTCTTCGCAAACTTTCTAAAGTGTCTTAATTTCCGAAGCATCAAATGTGAAGATTTCGTTACATAGGCAAGTTAGTACACTTAGCAAAAACTCCGAATACAAGTACCAAAAGATACGTGGGCACATTGGTTAAGTGTAATATAAAGCCGGTAAAAGTTGAGTCATCTTTGAAACGGTTATGAAACAGTTATTGAACATTGATGCATGATATGGGATGCTTCCAGAATGAAGATTCAGTGCAAAGGCTTTAGAAACTTCAAGCAAATGCTCGACGGATGTGAAGCTGAGTTAAAACCTTAACCAACATTCTCCCAGTCTGCTCCCAGCTAGATACGCATACAAGAAAATGGGTTTGTTGAAAAGGCCTCGAAAATGCAAGTGGCTGGTGTAAAGCCGATTCTTCATCTCAAAGAATGGATCAAAAGATTACACTCTGCACAAAATGGATTTTGCAAGGATTCTCTCGAAAGATTTGAATTGAAGTACTCTGGAACATATCCTAACATTTTTTTGCTAAACCCGTGGCAGCTATGTGGACGAGTGTTCTTGGTACTTGCAGATCATACATGAATATAAGCCGAGTATTTTCCACACATATCTTAGTGGGATCTAAATAATGCTGCAACTTATGTCTATCCCACTAGACATGCATGCAAATGTAAATCATAGAGAAAGCACCTGAACTTTTCGACATAGTGCTTCAAAGAAATATCGTCTCATGCAAAGAAATGATTGCGGGTTTTGCACAAATGTTTTGACACTTACAAAACAAATTCAATTCATAGTTGCAATGGCCATGAAAAATGTGGAAGCTCAAAGCATATGCAAGGCATCGTGAATTTTGTGTCAGGACGCCTTACAGCGATGGCACCTTATATCACACGATGGTCACCAAGATATGCACAAAATGCAGCTCAGAAACTTTGAAGGAAATGCAATTGGAAGGCGTGATTGCCATGTTTTCAAAGAAATGTAGTCGCATGACTTCTCGAGGCACGACTATAACATAGGCACAAAATAGATTTGTTTAAAACGGCTTAGAAACTTTTAAGCAAACACAAGCTACAAATATGAGGCTGACTGCCATGATTATTGTCAGCGTTCTCCCTGTATGCGAAGCAAAATGAAGAATTAGGAATAACATGCATGCAACATATGGAAACGTGGGGCCACATTTCTCAAGGAAATGATAAATTTTCAAGAAATTGGATAACTCCTCCGTAGCAGAAAGGAAAAGCTAAACAATTAAAGGGGAAAACACCAAAAGATTCGATGATTCTTCAACTCTTCGGTCTAATGCAAAATTCAGCCACAATGATGAACAAGTGACACATGGTTATTGTTCGTATTGCATGTGTCTCTCTAAGGTAAAAAATAATACTTTCATTTGATAAGTGAAAGTGGACATTGTTCCTAAATTTATTGTGTATGTTGTTGATCTCGTACCTATGGTGATCACACGAGTTTACATGCTTAGAATTGTGAATGGGTATTCCTTATATTAGTTCACCGATGTCCCAATCTATGAGTACATTGCAACACTTGAGCTCTGTCATCCTCATGATGAACTTTGTGAATTACTTATTCACTTCAAACATAACGATGGAAATTTGTATTCTCTAATGGTCAAATAGTGAGAAAATTGCATATTCAAACTAAGCAACAAAGAGACAAGTCTTAGTATCAAAAACATTTTCGAAGGATTCATAGATAGAATGATGAAGTGAAAGTTGTGTCACCTAAGAATCATTCGGGAGGTATCATTTGCAATCTAAATTCAAGGTACAATTAGATCCAAATCTTCGAGCATAAAACAATAAGACTGAAAGTTGTTAAAGCATTGGTACTATTGGAATGAATGTTTCACATTGTGAGGACGCGTTGTAGTGTAAACAAAGAGATTTTTCATTCTTGTGAAGGGCCTCGAGATTGTTCTTTTATAGATTTGATGACTAGATGATCACAAGTACAAATGAAGCAAATGAAGATAGAGAAGCTCCTCAACAAAGCCCTAACTTGAAAGTTATGATTTTGAGTAATCTTTTTGTAAAGGTGACTTATGTCACTCATTGTAATCAAACTGAGCTTTCAGGCTTTATGTTTGAAAAAGTTGGGTAAATCCAAACTTGTCTTCAAATATTTAGTTACTCTAAGTGATCACTTGGGTAGTTGTGCTAAGAGTTTACCTAGGTAGTTATCCTATGTGGGTTTGCCTAAATAGTTACCTAGGTGGTTATTCTAAGTGGTTACTTGGGTAGTTATTCTAGGAATGTTTATAAATACAAGCTCATTCATAATATAGAAAGGGGGGTGGTTGGGGGGCGAACTCTTGCAAAGGGGAAACTATGGAGAAATGTCCAAAGAGACTTTTGGCTTGACATTTTGTACTCAAAGTTTTTTGAACTTGTATATCTTCAAAATGACAATAAAGAATGCATTTAGTTCGTATGTCTAGATTTGTTTTTGAGTTATCATTATTGATTTATCGTATGTTAAGTTGTAAAATATCTTTGTGTATTTATAGAATTCATTGGTTTTTGATTCAAATGACATATGTAATTGATGAAGCACAGTCAGGGCCTAGTACCTTGGTTTGAATGTGATAAGAAAACTTGTTTCCTCGTATGTTGAGATTTGTCATTCTTATTTCATTATTGCATATTCAAACTTATTCTGTGCTAAAACCCCCTTGTAATCTGTTATCCATTGTGAATCTCGAATGATATTCATATGTCTACTGTTGGGTTTTCTATTATCTATTTCTTTTAGTTTTGTGTTTTTTCATTTTTGTACTTTTAAGTGAAAAGTACACAAAAATACAAATATCCCCATCATACGAGGGAGCTGCCCCTCTCAAATGCAAAGGAAGATTGCAAGCTGATTGTGATTTGATTGCAATCTCTCCAACTGTTGGCGCAGTTGTCACTGCTCACAGGGCAAACATGGTCAGCTTTTGAAGAAGCACTTGCAACGACAAATCCGTTTACCAACACATTAATAAGCTAAATTTTTGTCAAGGTATTATATAACAATAATGATAACCCATATTTCAAATTGAGTTTACAAATATAAATTGTAGAACTTTTCTTCTATTTGTTGAGCATAAAATAACATTATGTTGCTACAACAACCAACAACAATTGAAAGCACACTTCATCCACAACAACTTTTAATTCAAATGGATTTGACACAATAGGGATCAACTACCATTAGTGCTCAAACACAACCTTGGAGGCGATCTCACCTTTTCAACCGTAGGTGTTTCAACTTTTGTCTTGGGCACGTGAAACCAAAGGGTCTTCATCCTCAAATTTGTACGCTTGAAGATGAGTGCTCATAGCAAGTGTTAGTTAGGGTTTTGAACAATTTCATACTAATTTTTTCCTGAAGAATTGAGACTCTTAATATCCCTATGAAGAATGTCAAGATTTGCATTAATGTCCTTGAACACCATAATGGTATGCCACTAAGGATTCCCAATCTTATTAGGCATCATTCTTGTTTGGATTGCACTTGAAATTGTGCCACATGGGCTTGGAAGTATAATGGAAGCGCGAAGAATATTTTTGCCACTTGCAAATGTCCTTGACAATAATAGCAAGATGCTCTATAGGGTTTGAAACTCTTTTGTATTAATGGTACTCAAGGTCGCCTTCTTTGTTTGCATTGTTGGAAGTACATGTAGATAATGTTTTTTGGGTGAGAGAAAACCCTATATAGAAGTTTTGTGGTCAAATATAACACTAATGAAATTTCTGGGTTGTTTCAAAAAGTAGGTGAGGTGAATAGTGCAAAATAGATGAGAATGTTGCAATTCATGGGTCTAGGACACTGCAAGACTCATACCACTGGTTGGTAGTTGAGGTTTTAGTAGAAGGCATGTTGGTAGGGGGAAGTCTAAAACTTTTACAAGCTAAAGCAAGGGAAAATAGCAAGTTTTGGAGGAAAGGGATGACATGATGGACAACTTGGATAGCCCAATGGAAGAAGGGAATGGGGGTGGGAGATAGGTGTGAGGTATGCCTAGATGGATAAGTCCAATGCTCTATCAAGCATAAAGTAAAAATATAGTTGGGTGGAAGTGCATATGAGGAAGGGAAATCCCGAAACATAGGCATAAGCATTTGTCTTAGAAATTTGAACAACAAAACTCCACACTTATAATACTTGAGTTCTATGAGGTTGGGCTGCATGGTTGGGCTGCATCAAGGTTAGCTTGTTGAGAATAGGAATGGGCTTTTGTTCCACAAACATAAATTAATTCAAGAGGGAATATGACAAGTTGATCCTTCCCAAGAATTACTTGCTCTTAACCAATGTTGCTCTAATGGCTCTAGAATATTTGCTTCTTCCCAAGTAACTTCCTCCATAGGTAAGTTCCTCTTACAAACCAAATAATTTATAATGGTTCGATGTCCCAAATGTCCCCATCCTTGACTTGGACCAAACTATCCAACCGCCATATACTTCCTTTAGACACGACGATGATTGAAAATACCCACAAACTCCCACAGGACCCATGGTTGCCACATGTGTTCGCCTCCACAGTTTTGATGACCATTCCTTGCGCAACCATCTACTTTGGCAGTTATTTCACCTTGCTTCTGTTGCACTATTTTAGTATTCATTCAAAATCCTCCTTGAGATCTTTTGTTTCTCATAACTTCAACATAATTGGATATATCACAAACAATATTTCCTTTAAATTTGTATTTCCTTTAACTTTGGTTGTTATCTCTTTATGCATCCCATAATGGTTGTGTAGTTACAAATGATGATATGGAGTAGCTAGTAATGATGATTATAACAACCAAAAATTAGAAATTATGTGGACAATAGTCTTTTGTCTTATACTTTTTGTAATATATTAACAAAACGTGAGCTTCACATTTTCCTCTTTTGCTTGGTTCATATTCTTCTGAAAATGAATTTGATTTTGATCTTATTTCGTCAAAAGTTAAAACGCACTCATATCCTTTAAGTATCTTTATACTATGTTAATAGCTTTCCTTATATGAAATATGCCTTGAAACATAACCTCCTTTTCCTTGGATTGCGACTGTGGCTTGCTCAAATTTATGTCCATCTCCCGTAGATTGTTCTCATAAAATTGTCCTTGAATTCCTAGGTTTCTTACGACGAGGCAAGAGAGTTGCTTGAGATTTCTTTCAAAACAACAATGTGCAAATTGTCATATGATTGCAACGATCATATGTTCCTGATAATTCCCTTCCAAACAACAATGTGTGGGCTAGAATACTTGCACTCACTGACCCCAACAGGGGAGGCGACCTACACACAACGTCAAGAAAAGAAATATTCTCCAACCCTATAGAGCTATAACTACCTATGAAAACATTATCAATCCAAAGCATGAAACTGTAAAACTAATTGATAGGAACGTAGTTTCTTGGCTACAAAACCGAGTTCCTTTATTCAACCCCAAGAAGAAAAAGTTTGGAAACTACCATTTACAAGTTGAGATCACTCCAATAATGGTAATGCCTGAAAATTCAGCCAGGATGTGATAGAGAACCTTTCTGTAATTTCAAAGAAGTTATAAACGAAGGTGGAAACATTGAGAACGATAGATCTATGGTTGGAGACTACATTTATATTGGTTCTTGGCTTATGTAGCTTGTAGCCAACACTTATTCCTACCATGTATTGTCGGTAACTTCCAAATGATGGTACAAAGTCATCTGCCCATTGTTTTCCCCCAGCACCTAAGTCTTGGAACTATGTGATGAACCTTGGTTAAAAGATCAAGATAGTTCCTCAATCAGAACATACGGTATAAAATCATTTACACATCAATGTAATTACCAGCCTCCTAGATGGACATAGTCAGAACAATATGAAACAATTGGAAATAATTTACTCATGATCATCATTGATTATAAATCGTTTCACATATGGACATAATCAGAACAATATGAAACAATTGGAAATAATTTACTCATGATCATCATTGATTATAAATCGTTTCACATATTAATCACAAATCGATTTACATATTAATGTAATCATGATCATCATATATTAATCGACGATGTAATATGAGATCTCTATTAAAGCACGGTTAATATACGAAATTAATTTGTGAAACAAACAAACAAATATTGTTGAAGGGCCACGATCTCTCGAGGGAAGAGATCTACTTTTTTGAATGCGAGAGACATGTCCACTCGATGTGGAGATATAAGAAGAGGATCGTCTGAGCAAGGGAAGATCATCATTCATCAGCCATCGAACAATACAAAACACAGTAATTACTAATCAGGCATACACGAACAGAGGCAGACTTGCAGGAAAGGATCGAGTAATATGATTAAGAATTGAATAAGAGAAAAGGGATGGTAATAAGGATCAGTCATCAAACAAAATAAACAACATCAGAACCCATAATATCAAGGAAGAATACGGATCTATAGCAGGTAGAAACTTTAGTAATCAACAACTTCATCCTCTTCTTCAAATCAGTGAAGGATGAATGCCAACCTCAAAAGATAGAAGAGCCATTCCATCTTTAGAGAAATAAAATAAGATTGAAAGGGATTTGATCTCTCTTCCTAATAGAAGAGTAATAACAAACACAAAGATATCAGATCAGATCAAACTTAGTTCTTGACAACTAAGTGGAGGTACTTTAATTTGGATAATAGTTGTTAATGTTCTATACCAGGATTGAAATAAGCAGCAAAAGATTAAAAATAATGAACACAAAGGTACATAATTTATCTGGGAAAACCCTTCTGCTCGAGGGAAAAACCCAGCCACACCACCAAAACATTATTCTTTATTTATGATAAAATTATGTGAATACAATCTCTTCAAAGATTCAGAGGCTCTGCTGAACAGACGATACATCAGATATAAAGACTAACTTTTCTCAAATATATGGAGCGCCGAGATACATAGCATGCTTGAGGAATAAAACCTTCTAACCATAAATGCTGAATGAAGCCTATAAATATAGAATAGGAGCTCGTAAACAAGAAACCGTACAAATCCCTGTAAATGCGAAGAGATAAGAGCAAGAGAGCTGAAATGCCATACGCTAGAAACGAAGAGGTGACTCATGAGATGATGTGGGAGTCTCTTGAGTGGCACACATTGGCACCTCATACTTACACGACGTCTCTTCAACATACTTCTCACAAATTACACAACAAATCTTTACATATAAGTGTCAGCCTACGATTAACACATAATTCCAAGAATGCTAAAGAATACCTAGCTCAACATTCATGAATAGATAGAAACAAGTGAGGATGAATGCAAAATTTCTCCTAAAGCTACATACTTCAACAATAGTTACTTATGTTTTCTAATTAAAGATCCAAGTCATTCTTGGTGGAGGACATTCTTGGTTAATGTCAAGATTTTGAAAATGGAATCCAGAGAGAGATTTCAATATCTCTTAGAGACAATATATATTGATGGTTGTTAATAACATATGCATATGTATTTAGATATATATGCCTTGTTGGGTATCCATAAGGCTTGGGAAGAGATGTAATCTCTCTCCAAGGATTATAAGGATGGATATATCAAATGATGGTTATATTGAAGGCCTTAGGAGAGATGAGTCATAATAAGATGGTAGAATAGTTGACGACTATTCTAGATTAGCCATGAGACAACTAGAGCCCCCAAAGAGCTAGGAACTTGATTATGAACTCTCCCTAAGGATTAAGTGGGACTTAGCATGGGGCTTAGATATATTTTATTTCATTTGTGTGTGTGTGTGTGTGTGTGTGTGTGTATTTGTATAGAATCTACGAACACATGTGCATGTTTATTCATTAAGGATCGAGCAATACTCAAGACCGGAAGTGGGGACATTACAAACTAGGATTCATTTATTGCTACCCCCATGGGTTTGACGTCATTTTTGGGTACTCTTGTTTCCTTGTTAGCTACTTCAAGCAACTTGTTGTTTCCATTTTGATGCACAAACCATGTCCCAAGATCTGACCATTTCTATTGTTTGCCTTTCCTACTTGAAGTCGTTTCTCTAAGGTTTGCATCGATATCTCAATACCTTGTTGTTGTTGTTGTTGTTGTGTAAGTCTCACTAGTTCCATCAAGAGTAGGCTCTTATTCTTTTTGAGGTTCAAGCTTTCATCATCGAGTCTATATCTTGTAGCATCTACCACATAGCTACTCCAAGGTTTGCATCAATATTTCAATACCTTGTTGTTGTTGTCTAAGTCTCACTGGTTCCATCAAGAGTAGACTCTTATTCTTTTTGAGGTTTAGGCTTTCATCATCTAGTTTATATCTTGTAGCATCTAGCACACATGGATGCAAGAAATATGAAATAGAGAAGCTAAGACATGGACTATTTACCTCTATATTTTTATCAAAAGATTATTGTATTCTATCCATCCACGCATGAGCTCCTTTCTTTGTTATGCTTTTTAAGGGTGTTAGTACATGTGAAAATCCTTGAGCAACCCATATATTATGGTTGTATAAGTTCAAAGATCTTCTAAATAGAGTTAGGGCAGCAAAGAATGCTCAAACAATAAAAAAACGAGTTCTCTTTTTATTCATTTGGATGCTTGGAGCAATAATAATATGAATCAAGCATAAAACATTTGTGTAATCAAACTTTTTAAATTTTTTTATCAAATAAACCTTGTCTCACTTGAATCTCAACGATCAATTTTAGGCATTGTAAACATGATTTCAACACAAAAAGAGTCGCTGATATGAGTGTTTTGAATGTAGCTAGAAGCAGAGCTATCCTGACATTCAACTTGGACAAATGGGCGTTTCATGAGATCCAAGATTTGAGCGTCAAGTATAGAGCTTTGGATGCAAGGAATGAGGTGCTCGAAGAGACGGTGGACAAAATGAGGAATGATGTTGCTACATATAGTGGCAAAGGTAATAATGTATTTATTGAGGATTTTGAGAGTTCTAGCTCGCTTAATGAGAATATTACTAGCATCATAGAAGATAAGCTCAGCCCCATCCTCAACAGAGCTATTAGCAACGAACAACTGCTCAGGAAGCTCTTGACCCTCAACAACGAGGGTATGAAAGCTACTGTTACTAACCTTAATGCACTGTATGCCATGCTGGAAGGAAACAATACAGATAAAAATGCTATTACCATTGATGATGTTACAGTTAAGCAGGATGAGCAGATTTATGGCTCCGGGTCCAGAACCAGAGCAAGCGCAAAGAAGAAAATGGGAGCTCAGCCTAAAGATCTGATGAGCCTAAAAGACTCTATCCAGAAGATTCAGGCCCTGCTGGTGGACTTTGAGGATTTCCTCAAAATGATGGATTGATTTGTTTTGCTGGGAGCTTTTTTTGTGTCTGTTTGCTGGATAGCGTGCATACCACTTTATGCTCTTTTTTGAGGATGAATCTTTAACTATTTTATCTTGGGGTATGCCCTCTTTTGGTTTAGTCATTTCCTTAAGGCAGTAGTTGCTTCTTGATGCTTTTAATGTTTGTTCTTTCTCCTAGTTTGTAAAGGGTTTCGAGGTCCCGTTCAAAACATGTTGTAACCTCAATAAAAAACAATCCTTCCATGCTTTGTTGCATTTAAAAAATCATCAAAAGACTTCAAACCTAAGTGTCTCATTTGATCATTGAAAACTTGTTTCATCATGAAATTAAGACCCGCTGGTGCATAGATTGCATTGAATGGTGTGACCAATAACTCAATGTGTCTAGCAAGACATTTGAAGGTTTCTCATGTTCCTTGAAAACAAATATCTTTTGGTAGCTTGATCTCATGCAACTCTTAATCTCATGTAACTCTTAAGGCATGTTGAAAACCTCTACAGGGTAGAAATCTTGGAAGCATATAATTGAGCACTATACCACGTTGACACAAAATAGTTTGAATATCAATAGGATAATTATTTCGCTTACCACAAATTAAAAGTAATGTGCATATCTACCATCAACAAGTAGTTGGATACCTAAGAAACTTATTTTATACAAGTATTCTCTTATTCGTAACTACTCCCATTGATCCGCTACACCTTCTAGCACCAATATTTTCCTTCAAATGTGGACATAAACTTCCTATTTTGATGCAATGTACCCATTTTTGGGTTCTCTTGCATTGTCATTAACATTGACCTTCTAGGTGTATGTTAGCCTAAGCAGACAAGTTATTTGATGTTACCTATGAGCTTAGATGGTCTAAAGAAGTTAAATAGGACTTTTGAAGTTATTTCTTGCCTCTAGTGTGATTTCCAAGATTGTTGGAGAGAGCGTCTATCTATAACAAGTCACCTAGTTGGGTATGATTCACCTTATTCATGATCAATATCACTCCAATGTAGTCAATTTTTCATTCCAATACTTTCCAACAATTTCTACAACTTGGGTGCATTAATAGCTTTATTTTAATTATGCTACAAATGTTTCTTAATATTATTTAAAAAGTAACTTAGTGTTATAGCTCGTTGGAATCGAGATGGAAATTTTTAAATGTTGGTATGTTGATAAAATGACTTTTGGCGTAAGGAAAATAATGAAATAAATCACTTTTAAGTTTTTGAGTATATAAGGCTTATTTAATCAATAAAGTGATTTTGTATTGTGTTTTTGGAAGTTCTCAAAAAAGGTTGTAAAATGGGGCTTGTGAGCTCATTTGATATCATGCATTTTATTCTATTTTCTTTGATTAAAACCTTTGTGGCTTGGGAGATTAAATTTGGTCTATCTTAGCTTCTCGTGGATGAAAACCCCCTTGGAGAAGTTTTGTTTCAGTGGTGATTGGTCAAATTGTATGAAGGAGAAAAAAAAAAAGGAAAGTAGTAGGGAGTTTATAGTGGTATTAGAACATAGAGTGTTGGCATTGTGATAGATTTTGGTGAGTTGTCACAGGTGATTGTGTTTTTGGTTGTCCTTGATGGCAACATTTCCACAACATATGTTCAGGATAATCGGTAAGGTCATTGATTGATTGGTAAGAAAAATCAGCTAAGTGAGTAGAGCGGTGTACAAGAAGAACTACTACAGATAGAGATTTCAGTAAAAGTCAAGTTTGAGTTCAGAATTGAGTGAAGTGGTCATATACACAACATTTTTATGATCTTAAGACACCATGATTAGAATCACAACTTATTTGGATGATCGATGTGCACACATTACATTGGCAAAAGAGGCTACATGTTAAAGAGACCAAGTTCTTGAGATACCGGTGGTAAATCTTTGATCGGTGACCGGTATGGATCGTGCGGTGTGTATAAATGTTATGATGACGTGTCTTAGATGATAAGGATGTGATGAGCTATCTTTTATACACTCGAGACAAGCATGTAGGGAAGAATCCAGAAGAAGTTTATGATACTCAAAAGGTCTTTGACTGTTCTTGGGAGTATCACATGAACATCCTATGATGGATTGAGGCGGTGCTAGAAAATGTTTTACTACATCGAGATATATGTTCTGGCAAGATGTATTTGAGCGGGAAGATTGAAAGTTGAATTTTGGTAAAGGTTAAGGCGGTGCCAGTTAAGTATTTATTGGGTACTTCTCCAAAGGAAACAATTGATGAAAGTTATTGTTTTTGTGAAGTGAAATTCATGATTGCTAGGGTTGCAATCAAGGTTTTGAGTTGAGGCAGTTAAGAGAGAAGTAACAGTGAAAAGATAGCATATTGGATTTTATAGGCAAGGTGTGCTACATCCATATCACTACTTGTTGTTCCCTAATACTTGCAGCAAGCAAAATCCCTTAACCAGGTGGACTTTAACGGGTTCTCTATTGTAAATCCCTTAACTGGGTGAACTCATAGAAAGAGTTTTAAATCCTCTAATGAGGTAGATCTTAAGTGATCTTATTGTACTCCTAATAGTGTACTAGTCACTCCCAATAGGGTGAACCCTCATAAAGGGTATTTGTTGCTCCTAACATGGCAAACCTTTTTACTGCAGTGAAGGGCTTGTGGGTTTCATCCCCACTGTGGGTTTCTCCCTATAACCAAGGGTTTCCACGTGAAAAGTCAGTGTGTTATGTGTGATGCATATGTGGTTGTTTGATGCTATTTAATTTTATTTCATTGCATTAGTTATATGTTTTGTTATTTGAAAGTTTCTGCTAAAGTTATTCAGACCTGTGGTTGAATTAGTAGGATACCTGTTTGTACTGATTCACCCCCTCTCAGTAGCTCCTCATACTAACAATTGGTATCATAACATTGGTCCTCTTGGTGATAAGCCTAACAGATTGAGGAAAATATCCACAATAATTGAGAGTTATAGGTATGAGATGCAACTTGAGAATGCAAACAAGATGATCAATGAGTTGCAAGAAAAGCTGAAGAAGTCACTTGCCATAAGGAGAAAACTTACTAAAAAGTTATGTGAAAACCAAGACTACATTGTCAACTGTCTGAAGATAGTATGTCTGAAGAATATGAGGAAGAAATTTAAAATTTTATGTATCTAAACAAGGGCTTAAAGAAGAAGTAGCGAATCTAAAAAGAGAGCTTGAAAGTTAGTCTGTTAGGATGTGTGAAGACCTTGAAGGAAAAAGAATAGCTGAAGAAGAAAGGAAAATTGCTGAAGATGTCCTAAAGGAAAAATATAAAGAACTTGACAAACTAAGACAAGAATATGCTTTGTATCAAAGTCAAATGCATGCTACTATTAAAGAGAACCTACAGGTTATAAGTGAGAATGAAAGACTGAGAGAAGAGACTGAGACATTGAAGAAGGAACTGATGATTGAGAAGGAATTCAATGAGAAGTTGAAGCAATACAATGAGAGCTCATAGAAGATTGATGAACAACTAAAAACAAAAAGAAGAAATAAGGATACAATCGGTCTTGGATACACTAATCAAGGCACATTTGAAGTTGCATAATCATATGGTTCTAGAGTCAAGAAGCCACAACAAATATCAAGGTAGATTCAAGCAATTCTGGTAAGAAACCTAACAAACCTATCTGCTTTAATTGTGGGAAGGCTGGTCATACAACTAATGTTTGTAGGATTTGACTTGTCACTAGACCTTATACTTTTGATGGATATTGCTACAATTGTCACAAGTATGGTCATACTGCATATGAGTGTAGATCTAGGTCTAGCAATAGATCTAGTGGTGGTAACTTTGACGGATATTATTATACATGTAACAAATATGGTCATAAAGTTGAGGATTGTAGCTCTAAAGTGAATGTTCTTAGGTCTCTAGTCAAACCGGGATACCCTTATGGAAGAGAGAAACAATTCGATGTCACATGTTCTATATATGGTAACTATGATCATCTAGTTGTGAATTGCAAAACGAAAACTCAGAGAGGAAATACTAGACTCTGGAAGTCAACCGATATGGCATGTTTTGTCTGTCATAGGATTGGTCATCTTACAAGAGACTGTCGGTTCAGGAACCAGTCACCCAATCAGTCAGAAGACAGAAAGGGTGAGAAGATTGTTGATGCTGAGGAAGTCAAAAGTGAGATGAAGAAGAAATGGGTGAAGAAAGAAGATAACAAGGAAGAAAACAAGTCATCCGAGAGCAAGTCACCATCCTCTGGTGTAGAGGATTCATCATCAAACTAAATCAACTTTGGCTTAGGGGGATCACATAAAGAAAAATCATGTAGCAATCCTCTGGATATAAGAGTGGTAAGATCTATCTGCATATTGATGTTTTGGACAATCCTAATGATGTTTTAGATTATATGTGTATGAGGTGATAGCATTACGTTTTGTTCCGACAGGTCATTAAAGTTGTAAAGACACTATTTAATCGTTGGAATAGACTGTTTTACCTTTTAAAGTGCAACAACTATTTTCTCAAGGATAAATAAGGTTAAAGTGAGTTCATTTGTCACTTTACTTTCTTATGCGCACTTGTAAGTATCCTAAGGCGATCCTAGGCGACCGTTGTTTAAGCAAAGTAAGAGTTGCAAGCTGAGAATTGTGATAGTGTTCGTGAAGCCTAACTGGTGAAGAAGGATGCAATATATGATCTGTGTGAGATGTTGAGGAGTCAATTCATGGTAAGCATGGAAAATATAAATGAGGATAATAAACACAATTTCAAGTATGGAGCGATTTTGGTATGTATATTTTTCTACTTACAAAATTATTTTCTTGGTAGAGGTGCAGTTCAATGGGCTACAAATAAACCAGTGGTTGTGCAAATAAGTAAGTTCATTAAAGAGTTAGGAGAAAATTTCAATAATGCTATGTGCGGTTACTTTAAATACTTTCAGGTAAGAATGCATGAAATATAAACAATCCCAACTGGTATTGTAGAGGAATATAAGGAACACATTTGTTTTCTTGTTGATACTAACACTTGTATTTTGTAAGCTGTACAACCAAGAACATCTTGGGTTCCTGCCATGGGTTATGAGGTAGATAATGATCTAGTGAGATTACATGTAGATGCACTTTTGTCTAAACCTATAGAGGATATCACACCTAGGTTTGGTACCTATAAAGAGGTTGTTCCTAAGATTTAGAGGAAACTGAAGAAATCGATGATAGCAAGAAAGACAAGGAGAATGATTGAGAAGCTAACACAGGTAGTTGAGAATACAGAGGATGGTACTTCTACTACTAAAGCAATTGATGTTGATAAACCAACACAAGATACTCCCAATACATATACAAAAGGAGAGGAGACACTGGCATTAAAGAAGACTTACAAGAGAAAAATGAAGACTGATGAAGTATGAAAGTAGAAAGACATAACAAAAGAAGAAGAAACCAACACTGAATCAGACAAGGAAATAAAGAAATTGAAGGTGAGTGGTAAGAAGAAAGCACACACTATTGATTTCATTGATAAAGACATAATGGAGAGTGACAAGATGGGTAGTTTTGTAAGGAGGTATGAATTATGTAATGATGAAGACAAGAAGTTAGAAGAGGAAATTATACGAAGTCTACACAAAATCTGTAGAACTCCAAGTGAAATGTATAGTGTCCTACCTAAAGACCTTTATAAATTAATTCATGCAAGATGGAAAGAAACACTAAAGATGGATAGATAAATTATGGAGAGAGAAATTATTCAAGGGAAACCTGATTTGGATCCTGAAGATGCAAAACTAATGGTTGAAGCTTACAGACAAGATTTCAGAATAAAAAACAGAGCTACAAGAATACTTATTGGTGAGACACAGATTGTGTATGGTGAAACTGTGGAAATTTGGAGGAAAATGTTGGGAATGCAAAAGGCAGCCAAACAAGAACAAAAGGAATAAAATGTTTCTGTTGAACAACAAAAAGTTAAAGAACCAGTAGTTGAGAAAACTGATGACACGTCTGCTCCTGAAGACATAATAGGTGAATTCATGACCAATATCCCTAAGCAAGTACATGACTTTGAAATATAAGATGCTAGTCAAGCCGGTGGAGATGAAGTAATGATTGAAGATATTCCCATAGAAGGGGATACACTGAAGGTACAGGTAAAGACTGAAGAACCGGTGATAGAGAAGAAAGAAGAAAGTCTCAAAGAGATTGAAGATATACTTTGAGTGAAAAGGAAGTTGAGTTTAGGAGAAACAAGTGAACAAAATAAAATCAAACCGGTGACTGAAGAAGTAAATGAAGAACAAGAAGATGAAGATATATAGACCCATGTTGATATCTCAAAATTGCGCCCTAAGGAACTACCCAAGTTCGCTACAAATTTTATGCTGAAGGGACAAAGAGACAAGGTCATTGGAGACATCAAATAAAACATTCAAGGATGTATTTGACAGAATGTAAGTCTGGTATACAATTTGTACATATTTCATTTTGTGAACCTTTGTCATTGTTGACAAAAGGGGAAGTATAAGGGGCAAGTGAAAATATATGTATAAGATGAATATATAAAAGTGATGTATAGTGTTAAGGGGAGTCCAATATATATATTTCGTTACTCAGTGTTAAGATAATTTTGGGGAGGTAGACATATTTTTACCTAATGTTTGCCATCAATGCCAAATGGGGGAGATTGTTGGCATTGTGATAGATTTTGGTGAGCCGTCACAGATGATTTTCTTTTTGGTTGTCCTTGATGGAAATATTGCCACAACATAAGTCTAGGATAATCGGTAAGGTCATTGATTGATCGGTAAGCAGAAATCAGCTAAGTGAATAGAGAAGTGTACAAGAAGAACAACTACAAATAGAGATTTTGGTAAAAATCAAGTTTGAGTTGGAATTGAGTGAAGCGGTCATAGACACATTTATATGACCTTAAGACACCATGATTACAACTGGAACTTATTTGGATGATCGGTGTGCACACATTACAATGGCAGAAGATGCTACAAGTTAAAGAGATTAAGTTTGAGATACCGGTGGTAAATCTTTGATCGGTGATCGATATGGATCGTGTGGTGTGTATAAATCCTAGGGTGACGTGTCTTAGATGATAAGGATGTGATGAGGTATATTTTATACACTCGAGTTAAGCATGTAGGGAAGATTCCAGAAGAAGATTATGATAGTCAAAAGGTCTTTGATTGTTCTTGGGAATATCACATGAACATCCTATGATGGATTGAGGCAGTACTAGAAAACATTTTACTACATCAAGATATGTGTTCTGGTGAGATGTATTCGAGCGGGAAGATTGAAAGTGGAATTTTGGTGAAGCTTAAGATGGTGCAAGTGAAGTATTTATTGGGTACTTCTCTAAAGGAAACAATTGATGAAAGTTATTATTTTTGTGAAGCGAAATTCATGATTTCTAGGGTTACGATCAGGGTTTTGAGTTGAGGCAATTCAAAGAGAAGTAACCGTGAGCACATATAAGATTGGATCTAATAGGCAAAGTGTCCTACATCTAGATCACTACTTGTTGTTCCCTAATAGTTGCAACAAGCAAAATCCCTTAACCGGATAAACTTTAACATGTTCTCTATTGTAAATCCCTTAACTAGGTGAACTCATAGAAAACATTTTAAGTCCTCTAACGAGGTAGATCTTAAATGATCTTATTGTACTCCTAAAAGTGTTCTAGTCACTCCTAATAAGGTGACCACTTAGAAGGGTTATTTGTAGCTCCTAATAGGGCAAACCTTTTTACTGCAGTGAAGGGCTTGTGGGTTTCATCCCCAATGTGGTTTTCTCCCTGTAACCAAGGTTTTCCACTTGAAAAATCAGTGTGTTATGTGTGATGCATATGTGGTTGTTTGATGTTATTTACTTTTATTTCATTGCATCAGTTATATGTTTTGTTATTTGGAAGTTTATGCTAAAGTTATTCAGACCTGCGGTTGAATTAGTAGGATACTTGTTTGTACTAATTCACCCCCCCTCTTAGTACCTCCTAATACTAACATGGAGTATCCTACATGTTGGAAATATTATGACTAAGAGAGAGGGGGCGGGGGGGGGGGGGGAATCAATANGGGGGGGGGGGGGGGGGGGGGTGAATCAATACAAACATGTAATGAATAAATTCAACCACTGATATGAATAACTGCACTATTAACTTCCAAACAAAAAAGCATATAACTGAAGTAAACAATATCAAGCATCCACAAAATCAACACACACAACACATATTTTATCATGGAAAACCTTGTAAGAGGGAAAAAACTACGGTGGGGATGACACCCACAAGCTCACTAGTACAGTAAATGAGTTTGCCCTGTTAGGAGCTACAAATACCCTTTTTGAGGGTTCACCATGTTAGGAGTGATTAGTACACTATTGGGAGTAAAAAAAGATCAGCTATGATCTACCTCGCTAGAGGATTTCAAACCTCAATAAATAAGTTACCATGTTAAAGGATTTACAAGTAAGAACTTGTTATAGTTCTCTCGATTAAGGGATTTAACCTGCTGCAACTATTAGGGAACAAGAAGATATGTTGATATGTATAATGGAACTGATTGCCTATCAGATCCTTTCTGCTCATTTTCTTTCTAATGTTTTATTGAACTCTTCTCCTTCAATTTGTGATCTCACAATCTTAAAATACGATCGCAACCCTAAATCAAACGATTTAGTGCTCCTTACATAGAACTATAATTAGGTCACAAAGACCTAGAACTTTTGACCACAGTCGGCTCAAAAGATTAGCCAACCTCCTCAAAATCAGCATCAACAACATCAAATATGTCATCCTCAAACTTATTGCCAATATTTAGAACTAATATGTCAGGCTCAGATACACCGCCTTAATAAAATTAATATGAAACTCTGATCGGTAATCAAATAAGTAAACTATCTTCTCACTCATAACATAATTCATTCAAAACTTGGTATAAACTGCTGCGATTGGAATCATATATTTCACTTACCATATACAAGCTACATCTATGATCGCAACACCCGAATCTTTGCTTATCTCAACCGCTTCCACATTCTGTGTCTAATAATGTTCTTCCTAAACACCAGTCAACATGCCTAGTTGATCTTTCCTTTACTGATGATGTATAGTTCTTATCGACCAATTCCATCATGATAACTGAATACGTTGCCATCAATGAAAACCAATTATGCATCCACTCATGACCACTCTTCGTATCTCCTCCAAAACTACCATAATGCCAACAATCTCCCCCTTTGGCATTGATGGCAAAAACTTCCAATTTGTATAAATCTGTAAGTATGATTTGCACTAAAAAACTCATACTCCCCCATTCTCTATACATCCACTCTCTTACTCTTTCTCTTTCTCTTTCTCTTTCTCTTTCTCTACTCATTATCCCCCTTTTTGTCAACAATAATAAAGAATCACAGATCAAAATTGTACATCCTGTCAAAGATGTCCTTGAATTTTGTGTTTGCACTCTCCAATGACTTCTCCCATGACTTGTAAACGCTCCATACACATAATTTTACCATAAATCACCGATGCTAATCCTTCCATATCACTCAAAGTACTCATCGCTAGTAAACTAAGTGTGTTTTCTGCATTTCTCACATGCTGTTGCATAAGGTCTATAGTGGGGGCCAAATAGGTCTGCATCTCCATAGTGTAATAATCATTTTATCCTATTCACTTTGCAACTACCTCACTATGTGAGTAACCAGTTTGACCTTATCATTGTATTCTGATGTTGAACTAGTAATGAGATCAAACTTTTCAATCAAAGCATTAAGCTCCAGTTGAGCATCATTTCTCTTGTTCTCTAGGTCTTTTGTAAAATTTGTAAACTTGGAAACTTTTACAAGTATATGTCCTATCTCCTGTAGGATTTCCTTCACTTTATTCACTTGAACTGTAAGTGACTCTAAACTAACTGAGATAATCTCTCTCAACTTATCAGCTCATATCTTCTCATATTTTTCATAGCCAACTTCATTGGTGCATTCTACATGTCAGGTACTTGATCAGAAACAACCATGATCAATATACCTAGCTGATCAATGAGATTATCGTGTTTGTCATTTCCCACATTAGGTACTAAATTTCTAATGATGTTTCTGGCCCCTTTCAGTAATGTGACCTGATTTTTCTTTCCCTTCAATCTGGCCCCTACTACGTTCTCCTTAAGCTTATCAGACATTTTCAATAGCTCATTAGGACTCATCTAAGTAATGTCAATAGTTGTTTGCATTTCTTCATCTTCTTCCTCAAAACTAGTTAAAATGTTTATTTTTATCTTCTTCACTGTGCTACCTTCACTGGTTAGATCTAGCTTCCTCTTTACTGAAAGTATATCATCATCATCCTTATGTCCTTCACCCTTTTGTTCTGTCACTTCCTCTACAATATGCTCTTTAGGAATTGTTACTCAACTGATGGAGATGATGATGAAGACCGAGATCAGAGGTATACAAAATTGTAGAAAGGATTAGATCAATTGTTATTTTGTCATTGATGTCAAGCAATTGATTTTTGGTTCATATTCAATTTCCATATATTTTGGAGTTTATTTAATTGGGTAGTTAATACAGATCATACAATGGTAAAGTACTATTGAGATATTTGTTTTCTACTTTATCAAGTCGGTAAAGCAGATTGGTGAAGTTGGTAAGCTAAATAGTTAACTTACCGAGCATAAAGAATTTTTTCGGTAAAGGGTTGTGTAAGTTGGTCAAGACACTGAGACATTGAGGCACTGAGAAGTGCATGTTAGTCACCGAGCTAAGAGTTCATGTTACCAAGTGGTACAATTGTTAGAAGCAAGGATAATAACACATTTAATGGTGAGCCACAGTGATCTAGAAGATTCCAAGGATGAACAAGAGTTTATTTAAGGTAAAGATCTATGGTATAGATTAAGTAGAAAAAGTGAAGGTTTTACTTCCAAAAAAAGTACAAGTTTTGAGGTGATGCTGAAGCGGTTCACTGAGTATCAAATTCATTGAATCAGTTCAAAAAGTTGATCCGACGGCTGAGAGTGATTGAAGGAAAACCTAATCAAGGAGATTTAGAGGCAAAAACAAAGTTTATTTAAAGGATGAATTCGAATAACACAAGTGCTGGCAAGTTGAAGTGTTGATATGCTACTGAGTGAAGTAGTGAAGAGAAAAGAGGTGTAAATCTGAATCTAAAGCAGATATTGATGAAGTGTTGATGCCAGTAGTTAGAGAGTGCATAAGGGATTTGATCAAGCAAGAGGTAGTTTTAGTATTACAGATCATTTTATACACTGTTGCTTATTTTCATTTGTAACAGAGAAATCTCTTAACCGAGTGGACTTAACAATCTTATTGTAAAATCCGGGAGAAAGGTGACATTCTAAAAGAGTGTTCAAATCCCTTTGACTAGGCCACTCCTAACAGGGTAAAGATCTTAATAGGTCTAAGGTAAACCCCCTAACATGGTCACATATAACAATGTGCATTATAATCTTTAACATGATTGGATTTTAACTGAGCATACTTCATGAGAGTATTTTCATTTGTGGGTGACAATTCCCACATAGGTTTTTCCCAAATTGGGTTTCCTCGTTAAATCTGGTGTTATGTGTGTTGAATGATTTATGTACATGCTATTTACTATTTATTCAAATTGTTGATTGAGTTATTGAAGTTATTGTTGATTCGATTGCTGTCGTAGTTTTGTTCTACCGAGTTGAATCAGAGTTAAGTTTTAAAGTTTAAAGTATCATAGTTTGATGATTCACCCCCCTCTCAGTAAACCAACAATTGGTATCAGAGCCTAGTACTCTAAGAGATAAGTTTAAAATAATTGAGTTAAAGATTCAAAGATGTATAAGAGGGAGACACCAAAGTTGAATAAGGATAACTTCTCTACATGGAAAAATAGAATGAGGTTGCACTTATCTAGGATTGGAGAGTATGCATTATACTATCTTTTCAATGAGTATTCACCACTGCCATTTGGACCTATGACACTTGAGAAAATAAGAGAAAGAAAATATCACACACAGGTTATGATTAAGATATAATCTTGTCTCACTGACCTGGAGTTCAACGATCTTTAAGGATGTGATACACCAAAACATATGTGGGATAAGATTGCATTGGTACATGGTGGAGATCAAAGAAGGTGAAAATGTTACACAATACAGTGCAAGACTGAAGGAAATTGTGAATGCTATCAGATGTGTTGGAGGACAGATAGATGAAGAAGATGTTACAAGAAAACTGTTGAGGACATTTTTACCTATGTATGCCATCTGAGTATCTGCAATATAAGAACTTAGATCCATTCCTCATATGTTTGTTTCACTGGATGCTACCATTGGTTAGTTGATTGCTTTTGAGTTAAATGATTTTGATAATAGTTTACCTGTCACTACTAGGATTGAGTCTGCATTTAAATCATCTTTGAAGATTGGAAGTTCTAGGGAATCTAGACCTAGTGGTGGTTATGCAAGTAGTGCAAGTGAAAGGTTTTAGAGTTGCAAAAGCGAGTTAGAAAAACAGTATGTTGAAGATGAAGAAATGAAAAATAGTTTGAAGATCTACTAGCTAGAATACTAAAGAGAGGTAAAGGAAAGTACCGAGATAAGCTACCTTTGCAATGTTTTAAATGTAACAAGATTGGTCACCTTGCTGCTAGATGCCCTAAGATGACAATGATGACAAGAAAGACAACCGAGATGATAACAAAAGAGAAAATAGATTTTGAGATTTGAAAAAAGAGGTAGGAAGTCATGCCACAATGCTAATGAAGGACTAACCGATTATGATACAGATGATGATGACGGTGAAGAAGTTGTATATGTTGCTATCAAGGATAATTATGATGAAGAAAAACAAGAAGATAAATCCCTAATCTCACATGTAAGCAAGAATGACACCTGTATTATAGATAGTGGTTGTTCACACCATATGACTGGTGACACACTTAAGTTCATTAATATGGGGGAACATGATGGAGGTTATGTTAGATTCGGTAATGATGCCCCATATCCAATGAAAGGTAAAGGTTCTATAATTCTGTTGAATAATACCACATGTGATGATGTCTATTGGGTTGACAGACTAAAGTATAACTTATTGAGTGTGGCACAGCTAAACAATACAAGACACCAATCAGAATTTCAAAATGGAAAGGTAAAAGTATTTGATCAGAAAGGAAGTTTGATTGCCACTGGAGAACAATCTAAAGGTAACTTATTTTACCTTGATACATCTACTAAGATTTTTTCGTATGCTAAATTTGAGGATGCATGGTTATGACACAAGAGGTTATGTCATGTAAATTTTGACAACTTAACTAAAGTGAGAAAAAATAATAGAGTTAGAGGTCTACCGAGATTGGAGAAACCTGAAAATGTCATGTGCAAAGAATGTCAAGTTGGTAAGATGACAAAGTCAAGTTTTACAAGTAAATCTTACATTACACAAGGAATTTTTGACTTAGTGCACACTGACCTATGTGGATCGATGATAACACAAAGCTACTATGGTGATATATATTTCATTTTGTTTGTTGAAGATTATTCTAGTGGTATAAGGAAAGATTTGAAAAGGAGACTGGAAGAAAACTAAAGTGTCTGAGATCTGACAGAGGAGGAGAGTTTACTTCTGATGAGTTTATACTCTTCTGCAATGAACATGGAATAAAGAGACAAATGTCTGCACCGAGGACACCACAACAGAATGGTATAGCTAAAAGGAGAAACATATCCATTGTGAATTGTGCAAGAAAAATAATGATTGAGAAGGGTATTTCTCAAACATATTGGAGAGAACGAGTCAAATTTTTTGCTTATTCACTTAACCGAGTACAACTGAAGAAAGGTACAAACAAGACTCCATATGAGATTTTGTATGATCCCAAACTGAATGTAATTTATTTCAAATTATTTGGAAGTAGATGTTATATTCTATAAGATGTTAGAGATGGTAAGTTTGATTGTAAAGGAGATGAAGGAATATTCTTAGGATATTCTACAAATACCAAAGCTTACAAATGTTTGAACAAGTTTACTAACCAAATTGTGGAAAGTGCAAATGTAAGAATTGATGAATTTACAGAGAAAAATGATGAGGACAGAAATAAGGAGCCCAAGAACTACCAAAGATTTGTATATGTTCAACCTAAAATTCTTGATACCTTCCCGAAAGAACAAATCGAGGAGGAAGCTGAACAAAGAGAACTACCACCAAATGATGGATGTGAAATTCCACCGACTACCGAGCCTGTTCTAGATAAGTACGTGATGAGACACCACTCATCGAGCAAGATTGCTGGAGACAAGAATGCTGGAATTATTAAAAGAAAGGTAAGAGATAATACATGCTTAATTTATGAATTAGAGCCAAGAAGAGTAATGATGCATTGGAGAATGAAGACTGGGTTAAAGCTATGAAAGAAGAGATAGATCAGATTGAAAAGAATGACACATGGAATTTAGTACCAAGACCTAAAGATAAAAATGTTATTGGTACAAAGTGGATTTTTAGAAACAAATTGAATGAACATGGAGATATAATCAGAAACAAAGCAAGACTGGTTTGCAAGGGGTATGCACAAGAAGAAGGTATTGATTATGGTGAGACTTTTGCACCTTTTGCTAGATTATAAGGACTTAGAATTCTACTAGCATATACAACTTACAAAGGTTTTAAAGTTTATCAAATGGATGTTAAGTTTACATTCTTAATGGTATTCTTGAAGAAGAAGTCTATATAGAACAACCTGAAGGATTTGTTGAGAATACTAATACATATATAATATGAAAATTGCACAAGGCACTAGATGGTTTGAAACAAGCACCCTGAGCTTCATATGAAAGGTTACATGCATATCAAATAAATATTGGATTTCAAAGAACAAGTGACAACAATAATGTGTATCTGAAATGTGATAGTAATAATAAGATTTTGATTGCTGAAATATTTGTTGATGATATTATTTTTGGAGGCAATAACACATTATGTAGATCTTTTGCTAAAGAGATGAGAAAGGAATTTGAGATGTACATGATAGGGGAGATAAATTATTTCTTGGACTACAAATTCAACAAGTCAGGATGGGATCTACATCACACAATTGTTGATGGGACTTTGTGACAGCCTCACCAACAGGGAGAGAGTTGTCCCCGGGTACCAGAGTACCGACCAACTTTGCTTGAAGAGGTTTACCGGAGAGTGATCTCTCCTAGCCTCCAAGCACCTGGTAGTCGGGTCATGACAATGCGAGATTGACTTAGTTGGGTAGATGTCTATTTGTTTTATGGGGATAGCTAGTTTTGACTCATCAACCTCTGGAACTTTGACGATAATAGGTTTCCTGCAAGCACTTCTTGTCTTCAACAAAGAAAATATCAAAATATAGGACAGGGTTAATGTGAATCTCTAACTATAGTCATGATATATATCCATAACATCAACAAAGTTCCAGATGAAGAGAAGATACCAGGCATATATACAATCACCAATCAGATATATACCAGTAGAAAAGTAAAATATTTCATCAAAACATTAAAGAATTGGAACAGAGGACATAAGGAAGCATACAACATGAAGCGATTGTCAACTCTAGAATCAGAAACAATATAGAACATGGTGCCAAGTAGTGCCTCTCATCCTTTCATTAACTTGAAATCCAACGTCACTGGTAGGTACACTAGTGGCTCCAAGGGAGCATTAATCTACTCTGAACTTTAAAGCAAGATAGATAAAAAATAAACTTGTATTATTTATGGACAACTAAATAATCAATTCACTGACCCTTGGAATGGTGTCAGACTTATTATTTATAGAAATCTTATCTACTTAGGAAACTTAACCTACGCAAGCTACTTACATGATATTACAATATATATAGCTGGTACTACTTGCGCTATCAGGGCCATCATACTATATACAATCATTTGAGAAGAAAAGAGAGGAAAGAAAGGGGTTCCGAGAAAGTTGCCATCATAAAAAGTGCCTTTGTACTTGTAGACGTGATGGTGCTCTGTGGGTGACTTGAGCCATACGCCCTCAATAATGCATCTCTGGTTCTTGGTCACTGAGCAGTACTTCTTACACCAGATATTAAATTCTAGAACAAGGCCTTGGGGGAAGGGAGATGTCTATGATGAAATTTCCAGCTAACAGTGACCCATTAAGCCGTAAATGACAACCTCAAGTCTAACAACAGATCGTACACAGTGATCGGTCGGCTCAAGGAGCTATCAAAACTTATCACTGTAAAGAATACAAAATATGGGATCTGAGATTCTGGAATTTGCGAGGTTGCAATCAAAGAATAAAGAGTTATTGCTTAGAACCCACCCCTAATGAAGGTATCCCTAGAGTCTAGGAAATATCATTGGCCTTTGAACTTTTCGTATGCTTCCAAAATCTGGAGTACGCTTTCCTCTTCCACGTCCTTTAGGCAATACCAAGGATCAACAAAAATTTTGAAGTGACCGCCGATGTCTTCAACTTTTTGCTTCAACTCTGGAGCCACCTTGGCAGCATCATGGGACTTGAGCATCACCTGGGAGAGTTCCACCATTACAGTGTTACTGAAATCTTCGTTGGGCTAGAATTGAGCCTTGTATAGAATCAACAAGAGTATAAGTCCTGGGGATGAGAGGGTCAACAGATGTGATTTCCTTGATAACAGTGATATATTGGTCCAATGGGGTCCAAACCGCCAGGATTTGTTCCTCTAGCACCCTTACCAGTTCCTTGTCAGTTCTGACTTTGAATGCAAGTTTGGACTACTGGGTCTTGAGGAACCCATATGACTCATCTCCTAGGATGTGTGTCGTAGTTACACTGTCTTCTCTGAGATTTAGAATCTCCACTATGACATCTTTCCATTCCTCATATTTCTCAGTCTCTCCCTACCATTGAGGAATATTGGCCTCTAATTGTTTCACTGTGTCATGTGCCTGGAAGAATTCGGGGAGAGACTCGAGAAAAAAAGTTCATATGGCTCCAATCTGCTGGGCCATCCATTCATCCACCACCAGTGCCTTTCTTTTCATAGTTCTCAGTGCGTCGAAATCACCTTGAGGGCGCGATGTTTCAGAAGCCGAATGTCCAAGTATTTTAGAGGCGAGGGGGCGCACTAACTCTGTCAGGAGTCCAAAGAGATTTGCATTGGTAACTTTCAACTCCTTCACCCTTTGGGACTATTTTTCATAACGAGTGTGGATAGCCTGGCTTGCTTCATTCAAGAGGTCCAATTCCCCTTGTTGATATCTTTTTCCTAGAGACACCTTCGTGATCACATACTCTTTGGCAACAACCTTTGAGTCTTCCATTCCTACTGGAGGGGTGACTATTATTGCCACTACATTGCCATATGGGGCCCTTTGAGTGCTATGAATGGTACAAGCCTTCTTAGGCTTCTTAGCAATCTGGCCTTCGACCAACATTTCAGGTAGTGACAGTGGGGCCACCATTATTATCGGGGATTTTCTTTTCTGGGACTCCACTAGCCACTATGGCGGGGCGAATGACCCTCTCATTATCATCCCCGAGCTTGAGGAACCCTGGGGTTCAGTTCATGTTCTCCCCTGGACATGTTTCCTTCTATTTTGATGGGGTCTTCACCTATATTTCCCTTCTCATTTTCTGTACCATATCCTGGGATATCATCCATTGGTGGGCTAGGTGGTAGTGGTGGTAGAGGCAATTCATTCAAGTCTACCTGTTGGAATATGGCCGCATCTTTTTTGACCCCTACATTAAGTGATGTTGGTAAACTTTGATCACCAACTAGGCTCAGAAGCACTGCATCAGAGGGTACGGTTACTCCCAAAGGTTTGGTTTCCTCTTCTGTCAGCAATTGCTCCCTGGCCAGATTACTTTCCTATTCTTCTTGTATCATCCTTTCTTCGTCAGCCTATCCTAGATAGAATCCATCTTTTTTCTTGGGCCATTCTCTCTTCGGCCCCGGTTAACTCCTCTTGCATGGGAACCTCGGTCTCTGGTTCCACCATTTCTTCCATTGCATTATCTACAATACCCTGCGATTCCCCAAGATCACCCATTGAGAAGAAATCCTCAACGTTGATCTGTGCTATGTCTGGGGGACTCTCTGCATGATATTCCTTGTCAGACGACGAGGAGGAGAGCACTTCAAATCAGGTACATTTTTAGGCTCAAGACCCAGATTTATAATTCATCAGGGTCACTCTATTTTTTGCTTCTTTCTTCTCTTGAGTGGCGAATTGGGGTCTGTAGCTGTTTCTGTTTCTTCGGTCTCTGCTTCACATGATGCACTCAACAATATGGCCAAAGAGGGAGAATCTCTTAGCGGGGGACAGGAGCCTACCAGAGTATCTTCGAGACCGAATGTCACTCTAGAGTTTGCTACATATAGTAGTTTCCAGGAGTGCTCAAACTTCTACCCAACTGCTCCATCAGGGTGGCCAAAATGGGGTCCGAGACCTGAGGAGGGGTGCCGAATTTATGCTTACCTTGGGCTTTGGATTGCTCTGCCACCCAGGGGCCTAAGGCTTCCAAAAATTGATTGTCAAATCAGACACTCTTTGGGAAAGCCTTCACAAAATACATGTGGCTGCATTGAATCACTTTCCTTGAGATGACCTCAATAATCAAAACTTCCGGTGTGTCCCAATCTACCACAGGGAGATCCATCTTGTCTATACCTGTTTCTTTGTACTCCGGGTCCTCAAGTGACCCGGTGTCTGAAAAAGTTCATGGGAACGTCTAGAGATTTAGATGTTCCATCATTCCCTTCGACATCCTGGAGTACTACCCCTTCTGGACGTGAAAATCATCTTGGAAATTATCCCAAAAATCCTCCAAGTGTTGCTTGTGGGGGTTGATTCCGCGGGGCATTATCCTTGCTAGTCGCATAAGTGGATCATAGTCTTTGCGACTGAATGAAAATTTATCTAAGTCCAGGCTAATTAGCTCACTCTCTGCTTCCCTAGCCATGAAAAGGGAGTAGGTGTAGTTCCTGCACATAAATAAAAAAGAAACAAAGGTGTTTTCTTGGCAGCGGTCAAAGCATGCACCTTCAGAATCTTCCTGCAAAATTCCAGCAAAATAATCTTATCCCCACAATGTTTGGGAAATAGGTAAGGTTGCCCAGAAAATCTGGACACCCAAATATGGGTGTGCTGGGAGAACTAAATTAAGTAACATCCCCACACATTTACTAAGGCTATGGCCTTTGGGGACATTTTGAATCCCTGATCACTAGTGATCGTCTTAATCCCATGGAAGATGAAGGCGTTGTTGACTTTGCAAAAATGGGGGAAAATATGGTACCACTAAATCCGGGGGAAACGGTCCCATGGGGTGGCTTGTGCAACTCCATCCCTGAGAACACCAACTGTAGTTAATCCCCAGATTCCCATGTTTTATCGGGAAAGTGGCCAGGGAATGTAGGAGGTCATATAGAATTTTTGTTCCACCTCGACCCTCCTCATATGTATGTCTACATTCTTGAAGATTATGTTGGACCAGTCGAAGCATGCCTTGTTGGTGGTCATACCATATAAAAAGTAGTACATCCAAGGGGGGAATTCCAGAGCATGGGGCTCCTTGAAAATATTGCATAGAACTAGGATTCCGGCCTGGATGAAGTCCTTGAAGTCAGAGCGAGGGATATCCATCCACATCTTCTTGAAGTCCCAGCATGGGCTCTTTAGTCACTCGAAGTTGAGGTTGCATTAGGCTAGTTCAGCTTCTTTCTTGAACTGGTCGAGTGAAGCAGCCTTGGTGAGAGTCAAAGCATCTTAAAAGTGCAGGATGTGCCACCTTATACTGGTGGCATCACGGTGCAAGGAGACGATGGGCACCGGGTAACGAAGGGGGTTGGGAGAGACCAATACAGTAGCTCCATTGCCTGGATTGTAACATTTGGCCAAGAGAAAAATTAGCTCCGGTGCTTGCACTGAGCATGAAAAACCAGCCGTTTGAATGATACCAGATGTCGTTAAGTTGACTGATATAGAGTCATTGGCCCATCGCTGTTGATGAATTGCTTGAATAAGGCCCTTGAATTTGGCCCAGGTACCAACATATGTGTCGGTGATCTCTTTAAGAGAAGATTCAATTCAGTTCCCTAGAATCGTCCCGCCTTTATTATATTTATGGGTCAAGGGGAGGTTAGCCAATACCCGTTTTGCTTTGTTCTTCTTACAGGTGCCCACAGGGGCATTCAAGAGTTCAGAGCTCCCTAGAGGTGACGATTTTGAAGCTACTTATTTCTTACTTTACCTTGTACCTACAAATCGGACAACTGTTAGTACATAAACATTGAAAGGATTCCAGGTTCTTGAGACCTCAGGCACAATTTTATATTTCCACCTAAAATGGAAAATGTTAGAGATCTCAAAAGGAATCATGTGTCCAAAGATTATTTCTGATGCATGTAAATTAACACATGAAAATATTCCTATGCACAAAAGACCAGGAATGATGATCGAAAAGGTTAGACGGGGTAAATAAGTTCGGATTCACCAAGACACCTAGAATTAACTTGAAAGGATAGAAATGTCAGCGACAAGATAGGCGACCTTTCTGTCGTACCCTAACATGCGTATGCCCACTCGGCTAAGTAATGACATTTAATGGAAAACTGTTCTAGCACGAGTGGCATGAGTGCCACTTGGGACAAATCGTAAATGCTCATGTGTGGGAACTAATTCCCCCATTAAGACGGAAATGATGGAGGAAAGAGAAATGTTAACGACCTGCTAGTGAGCTAGCCTCTGCAACTGACATACCCATCACCTCAACGCCCAAAGCTGCATCAACCAGAATGGTGGACGCACTTATTGGGTGGACATGGTCCTCATACCTCATAAATAATTTGGAACAATGGTGCCCCTACGAGCTACCTCCATAGGACCTGAGTTAGGAATGAATTTCAGAGACACAACATCTCTTCAGTGTAGGAAAGAGAAACTTTACAGACTCAACAATGTACAACTAGCTGAGACTATTAACAACGCGCAGAGTGCCCAGAAATTTACAGAACCCAACTCTAACCTACAGAACATGACTAAGTATCTACAACGAGCTACCAGTGCTCCAAGGACCCATATCTACAAAATTTACATACTATGGAGCCGAACACAAAATAATATTTACAAAAGATTTACAATTTAGGGAACATACGTCTCGTGTTCGATTCGGATGACTATAAAGAGAAAAGACACGCACCAGGTCCAGGGACAATGACATGCCAAATGGAAAACATGACCTGGATGATAAGGGAAGACAAACACCTAGAAAACATAGAAAACAATACCAAACAAAAATGAAAATGAATAGACAAAAATGAAGAGGGAACAAAAAGAAAAACAAGAGAAAACAAACTAGAAAGCAAGCAACGCACATAAACAAAAACAAACACAAAAAAGCAAAGGAGCCCAAGGGCCTACCTGAAAATCGAAATGCTGAAAGGGGGCACTGCAAACGACCTCACTATGTCACCTAAACACTCCATGAGAATCTTTGAACACTTTTTTGCATCTAGTTCACTCGCTTCAACTCGGAAAACAAGTTTTTTCGCTCTCATGATAATTTGCCAAAAGGTAATTAGTTCATGGTAAGTGTAAAAATGACAAGGTAAACGACCTTAAATAATTCCTAGGAGAGCGCATTAGTTACCAAAATTACTTCAAGAAACAAGCCAACCACCAGAGTCTGGACGTCAAGGCACCTAGCAATCGTTCATCTTCAAAAGAAAGAGGAACAATCGTTAGGTCTCAAAGGTTCGAAACCATTAGCTTTGGGAACAAAATTTTGAGATCTAAATCCCAGAGAAAATGAAGGACAAAGAAAAGACAAAGACAAAAGCAAGGGCGAGAGCCTGAAGAAGAAGAAGCAAAAGAAAGCCAGAGCCAAAAAAAGGGGGACCTGACATTTTGCACACAAAATGTAGGGATAGGTATGCAGGGCATAACAAATGGTGACTCGCTAGGACAAATCCCTTGTGCATTTGAGAACTTCCAAAATTCTGGTTAAAACAATAGGGTGCTATGTCACAACATGACTTTGGGGATCCAAGAAAAACTTACTGTAATCCAGATGCTGACATTTTCCCAAGTCATATGGCGTAGGCCTGAAAAGGATTGTATATTGTGGCCAGAGAAAGACAAATAAACCACACTAACATAGCAAAGACGGTGCTCGATTAGAGTTATTCCATTCCAGGGTTTTAGATGTTCCATCTCATTTTTTTTTTGAAGATGGGGGGAGGCAATACTTCTTTCACCGGGGTCCTCAAGCTTAGCTTGTTACTGCAGTGGTACTTTTTTCACCTTGTCATCCTTTTGATTACTGAATGAGAAAGAAAGATCCAGCCCAGAATGTGTTCTTAAGTTAATTTTCTATGCATCTCTTGCGGAGAGTGTGTCTGATATATCCCCTTCCGACCCTTTGTCTTTTAGTTTTGAGTTCTTTCCTTTTCCAAAATCAGCTAGCCTTTCATTCTTCTAAGGAGAAAATGCCAACACCTGGACCCGATAAAGATTATCTGTCACCTTAAGTCTCACATTAGAAGCTTCTTGAATGAGGATAAGACCAACCTTTGTCCAACACATTGTTTCAGACCACCAAAATACACGAGGAGAATCTCTCAGCTTGTGAGTTTGTTACACGAAGCATACCAGCCTAACAAAAGATGACAAAACACCAGGGTTTGAAACAAAAGAAAAGAAAAAGGTAAAAGGACCGAGCAAATGCAAGGACGGGACAAGGGCAAGGCCCAAAACTATTTACAAGGGAGAAAATTCAACCCTCACCTCACTCAAAGTAATGTTTGAGGAACTGTCTGTTGACAGGAAACGAGACAACTTCTCCTGTTAAAGATTGAGGTGATAGGTGTTAGCCCCGAAGATCTCAGATATCTTGTATGACCCAAGCCAGAGCCTCTGAAACTTAGCATGTTTTCCCTTATTTTCTTGGGCTTTGTCCCACAAGAGGAATAGGTTTGAAATCTGAAAATCCTTGTATTGAGCTCTCTTGTCAAACCACTATTTGACCACTACTTGGTGTCGTGCGAAATATTCAAGTGCATTATCTCGCTGTTCTTCTAGTTGCAACAGGTTGAGGAGGCGAACCTCCACTATGTTATCTTGAGATTGAAACTACTGCATGAATTATAAGACTGGGATTTGTAGGTTTACTAAGGAAACTGGGTTTTGGCCATAAACCAAATGAAATGGGGAAGTCCCCAGAGCGACTTTAATTCGAATGTGATCCGCCCAAAGGGTGAATCTTAGATTTATGCCAATCTCGGGGGTTCTTCTTGAGTAGGTGTTTGATGACCTCTAGGATATTTTTATTGGTTGATTCCGCTACTCCATTACCCCGAGGATAATAATTGCTAGATAATTTGAGGGTAATGTTTCTACCGTAAGCCCATTCTAGTAACTGGGCTGAGGAAAACGTTGGACCATTGTTGCATACGAGAACGAATGACATCCTGAAACCTGTGACAATGTTCTCTTCAATGAAGTGGATTACCACATCCGCTCTATTGTTCTTGCATGATATATCCTCAGTGCACTAGGTGTAATAGTTTGTAGCAGTTAGAATATATCGGTGATTGACGGATGAATTGGGGTTTATCTCACTGATAAAATCGAATGCCCAATGGGGGAGAAAGGTCTTGCCTCAAAAACGGGTTGGAGAGGCATTGTCGGGTTCTTCCCTCGCGAAGCGGTAGTTTGACAAGTGTGGCACTTCCTCACATGCGCATTGACATCCTTAAAATAATGGGGCCAATAGTACCTAGCCTGAAGGATTTGGTGGGCAGTGGCGTCAGTCGATACGTGTCTGGTTCCGAAATGACCATGGAATTTTTCTATCATTTTTGTGGCATGTTCCCGGTCAAAACACCGTAGGTAGACACCTTCATAATTCTTACGAAAAAGGGTCCCATTCTTTATCATGAAATGTGCAATTTTCAGCTAAAGGCCTCAACATTTTCTAGGAATGATTCCCTCAGGACATCAGTTATTGAGAAGGAGATACACCAGATCGGCGTACCAAGTGTCTTGAGTCAAGGAGTGCATGGTATAGGTTTGGCATTCTATGTGCGGGCCAATTTCAGCCATGGCCTTGCACAATCCCTGCCCTCAAGCTAGTTTCATGGGTTGCATTTCGAGGTCATATTCTTGGAGGATGGCCATCCACTTTCCCTGGCGCTTGCCTAATTCACTCTGAAGAAACAAAGAATTAACAACCTAGTCGGGGATGATGGCGTGCACGTTGCTGTGGAGAATATAATGTCAATTTTTTTTGACTGCTCAGACAAGGGCGAACACTTGATTTTCAAGAGGTGAATATCACACCTCGACATTTTTGAAGGGGAGCTCATAAAAGTGATGGGTCGTTCTTCCCCTTCGACCTTCTGGGTCAGTACTGCTGCGAAAGAGTGGGTGGAGGAAAAATAATATATGTGAAATGGGAGGGAATAGTCCGGGTTGGCCAGGACTGAGGCCTCTGTAATAGCCTGTTTGATCTGGACAAAGGCATGTTTTTCCTCTGGGCTCCATTCGATTTTAGTGTCCTTTTTCATCATGTCATTTAGAAGTTTTACAACCTCAGTGAATCCTGTGATGAAACATCGGACAAAGTTGATCTTCCCAAAGAAAGATGACATTTCTTTCTTGCTGCCAGGCATTTGCAACTTGAGTAGTGCCTCTACTCTCTCATGGTCGATAGAAATACCCTTCTCAGAGACTATATGTCCTAATAATTTTCCCTCGGTAACTCTGAATATTCATTTCTTTGGATTGAGGGAAATACCAAACTGACGACATCTCTCGCATATTTTGGTGAGGTGGGCGGGGTTATCATGCGTGTCCCAGGAGAAGATGGCCAAATCATCCGTGTAGATGATTATGCATTTATTGATTAATCCTTCAAAGGCGATATCCATGGCCTTCTGGAATGTTGCTCTGAAATTGATTAACCCGAAGGGCATTCTCCTGTAAGCGAACGTTCCCCACTTAGTGGTGAATTTCGTCTTGACTTTGTCTTTGAACTTGAGCATGACTTTGTTATATCCTAAATACCCATCTAGGAAGGACATCATCTGGGAAGCATTGACAATTTGCAACACCTTATCTAGATATGTGAGAGGGTGGTTCTCTTTCTTTGAAGCCTTATTTAGGTTCCAAAAATTCACACAGTCAAATTTCCCCATTCTTTTTCCAGATCGAGACTAGGTTGGATACCCATGTGGTATGTAGGATCAAAAAAATAATTTGAGCGGCTAGTAATTTATGAACCCCCTGGTGGATCAAGGGTTCGATCAAGGGATTGACTGGTCTCTATTTCTGCCAAAATGGCTTGGCATCTGGTTTCATGGGGATGGTGTGTGTCATGATAGAAGTATCATAAGTCTTAAGGTATTCATATCCCCATGCAATTACATCAATATATTCTTGGAGAACCGTGAGAATCTTCTCTTTCTCTTCCGGAGAGAAAGAGGTACCAATGTGAACAAATTTTTCTTCAACACCCGTCTCAATGTTCACTTTTTTGTATTTTCCTCCTTCGAGGGTTTGGGGCGTTCTGTCTTTAGCTTGAGGGTTAGAGTCAAAGTTTTTTTCAAGGGCAACCATCTCCTTTGGGATGGTGTTGGTGGGTAGATCAAGGATCCATCCTCGTTTCCTCCTTGCCCTATATCATCATGTTCTTCTTCCATGATCTGGTCCTCAAAGATACCCACATTTTCCATGAAGGCGACGATATGCCTATCGTCTTCAAATATCTGGAGATGAGTTATATTATCAAGGATGGAAGGTGTGGGCACCATTTTTACTAAAAATCTTCAGAGTTGGGAACCTGCCATGAGTTCGAGGGTACTAACTAACACAACGAGGGCATTCGGAACAAAGTTTTCTTTTCGGGGAATCACTTCAATGCCAAAGGCATCAAAGTCCTCTATCAAGCTCCATACTTGGTTGCGGTAGGCTACTAGCCATTTTTCACGGCATGTGTATTGGCTTTGGATTTGTCTAACTATAAGTTCTGAGTCACCCTTTTCCTAGAGGCATGTGAATCCTTTCCTTAGTGCGAACAGAAGTCCGAGTACTAGGGCCTCGTATTCTATAACGTTATTGGTGTAATCAAACTGTAGACAATAAGATGTGAGGAAAGACTTTCCTCAAGGTTTGATCAATTCTACCCCATCTCCACAACCTTTTTTGGTTATGGACCCGTCAAACTTAAGGATCCAGAGGTCATTGTCAGCATAGTGGGGCCGTGAAGGCTGAATAGTAGTAAGTGCTTGTTTGAAACAAGAAGGGGGTTCAGGTGTGTCTTCCGACAAGGGAGACACGAGAACCAACAAACCATCCGGAGGGCTTCCCACTGGGGAACCATCAAAAAGTGGTCTGTCAGATGTGTTCATGGTTGGACCGTTGCAAGGTGGGTCCTGGACCCTACATTTTTCTATTTGGAAGTTCTCGAGGTGAATGTTAGCGGCCTTTATGCATGGTACATAGTCAACCTCAGAGTGATCTTGGCAATGTACTTGACACCAAGTGTCAAACAATAGAGAAGCAAATTTGCATTTCTCCCCTGGGACTTCACATCTTGTTTTAGCTTCACAATAAGATCACGGACCCTCTGGGTGTTGATGGGGTCCTCGTTGGGTATCATTCCACCTGGAATAAAGTCCAAGGTTAAAATATCTTTGGCCCTGTACAACCCGGGACCTAGTTCAACGAACGCTATTTCACTCACCTAACCAAGTTGGTTAGGGCTTGTTTCATCTGGGATTCTCTCTCTACTTTGATTTGATTGGCCTATCCTCTCTAAGGACCCATGAGTGGGAGAAGTCAGTCGAGATATATCTATTCAAGGCTTTGGACTAGTTTCAACTCAAGAGAATCTCGTAGGTTTTAGGGATGTGAACCACTTGGATCTCAATGACGCTAGATATCTAGGGATCTTGTACCAACTATACTTAGACATTTTTCAATTCTCCCACCATTTTAACAACGGTCTTGTCTAGCTGGATCACCGTGCCTTTGGAGGGTGTAGGGGTCAATCCAAGCTACTTACAAATATATAAGGGCATGACATTACCTGAAGCTCCATAATCCACTAATAAGTTGTGTAAGTTCTTACCATGAATTTTAAGGCCGAGTAGAAATGGGGGTCTTCTGTATTCACCCAGAATACGGTCGCATTGGAATCGTCGAAAGTGATGGAATTGGGTGGACGGTTACGCACTTCCAGGTTATCCAACTATTGCAAGAGAAAATTCCTCTGCTCGGGACAACTGAGCAATACTTCCATTAAGGTCATGGTTGTGGTGGTATTTTCCATCACCTTTGTGATATTGAATTTCCCTTTTGGTGTCCACTGACCTTTTCCTGAGAAATCTTGTGTGTGATTTTGCATATGCCCTTTTGGAGGGGGCGGGTTGACATTTGCGAGAGGGTCTGGTGGGAGATTTGTAATCTTTGGGGGAATTGATGTTGTCAGAGGACCTTTGTTGGAATGAATCTAGGTGTTATAGGGAGTCCTAGGATTGGTAAAAGCATTAGCCTCAAAGGCTGGGATGGAGTCATCGAAGAACCCCTGCAAATTGGGTTCTTCCTCATCACCTTCGTCTTCTCCAAAGAAGGTTTCACAGGTGAAAGTAGAATGACGAGGCTCGACTGAAGATTCCAAAGGAGGGGAATCAATGTTTTGTCGCCTATCAGACTAGGAGATTTGAATAATGTTCTCTAGTGTGGCACAATTTACCTTAGAATGTGAACCAGTGTCATGCAGCTAACACCATGATGTCAAGGGTGGAACTCAGAGAGTTGCGCGGTACGGATAGGTCCCACACCTCCCTAGGTGTTAGGTTGACTCAGGGGGAACACCCCTGTTGTTTGGCATGTTGTTCCATTTTTTATTGGGTCGTGTTATTGTTTCTGCCATTGTTATAGTGATTCCAGGGCCTGGAGTTATTGGAATTCCATTGTCTTGAAAAGTTGTTCCCTCATTGGGAAGGGTTGGTACCATGGGACGTGGATGGTACCATCTGTAGTTGTCCCATGTCCATGGTGAGTGAGGACACCAATCTCCGGAAGGATTCATCCTCAGCGGACAAATGGGTAGTGGTTTCACAATGTGTGACTGGGGTGGCGGGACAACTGCACTCACGCCTATCACTCCTAAAGGTAATCCTCCAGGTGAAAACGACTGGAAGAAGGGTATCCTGGAAGATTGGGGTATGAGGTGTTGCAATTGTGCCCATAGTGCATACTCTAGGACCAAAGGATTTAGATGGGGAGTGGGGTAAACATACTGGGGTGCCAGATTCATCATAGGGGCACCTATTGCCGGATTAGGATCATACCCTCCAAGGTAGGTAGTGTATGTGATAAAAACCTACCTGCAAGAGACAACACTAAAACATGCAAACATTAGGATTAGCCAATAAAACAACAAGATTCAAAGAGGGTTAGCATGTTAAAGATGAAATCCCAAAAGCAAGAGTTTAAACCACAACCTCCGATGAGCTTGAACAAGGGCACCCAATGCCTTGTTGATGTGCTCTTAGAGATAAATGTGGGTGTGCTCTCCCAACACAATACTAAATCCCACTATTTGATTAAAAATGCAAGCTAAAACAATGAAAGACTCAAGAACAAGCATGAGGAAGCTTATTTCAAGCCATTCATTGGAATGCAATGAAAATGAGGATGAATACTAAGATGAAGATGCAAAGAACTATACTAAGATGGCATGTAAGATCAAACAAACTAAGATTCATTCCATTATGATCCTAGCATGTA
>MU225198.1:995644-1019491 GCA_018584345.1 Thuja plicata
TCCTTTCTCTTGTTTGTACATTTTATTGCTCACGTTTCTGTTATTTGTTTAGTAGTTATTGTATACTTGATTTGCATTCACTTGTGAACCTTTGCTACTAACCCCCGCCCTTGGAAAGCTGTGGGAACCCGGAGAGAGAGGCGTACAATAAGTATATGAATAGAAATACTATTTAGGCACATAACATTCAATTAACATATAATCTACTCCAATTCACAACTCATCATAATTAAAATTAAATTACCCCTTTTCCAAGCAATCCACATGAAAATAATTACTCAATTATATAATCATAAGAATCATTTTAATCAACTAGTCATAGTGCATGCATAAATGTATCGTATCATCATCAATATAAGTACTAAAATCAACATAAAATTGAATACATCATATCCAATGATATCAAATCACCTGTCAAATAGGTTTAAATCCATAATGCATCAAAATAGAGTATCGAATAATAAGTCTATCATGAAAATAAATGAAGTGCTATGATGGGCTCAGGGTAGGGCCTAACAATATTCACTGTCAATATCAAATTTTTCCACTTCACCTAGATCCTATGGAATGTCGTCACTTGTTACACATCAAGATTCTCAGCCTAAGAAAATATTTGATGGAACCTTTATTCAGGGATAAACCAAAGAAGAACAAGAGGAAGATCAAAGTATATTGGAATGGTTGTAGAAAGATGAAGATCAAGAAAGTAACTCCCAAAATGTTCTAGCTATCACCATCCCCACTAAGGAATATTGAAAATGATTTCAATTCCTACAAAAAATGGGATATGATGGGATAGGTCCTATTGGTAAAAGAAAAGAAGGTATCATAGAACCCATGGAAAATACATTCAGAAATAACAACATAAAAAGAGGAGAAGGATATCAAGAGGAAACAAAACCCTTTTGGAAACCCAAGAAAGAACAAATCACAACAAGACACTTTGAATCAAAACAAAGAAGTGAAGATTCCCACATACAAAAGGAAGCATAAGCTACCCATAGAATCCACGAGGGAATTCACAAAGTACAGGCTTGTAGTGATTCAGATTCAAATGAGTGGGAATAGGATTCTTGCATTGATGAAGACTCTTGTGAAGAAAAAGATATTGATGTGGTTCACACCTATGTGCCTATATCTGATGAGGGACAAAGCTCTAGGTCTAGGCCAATTGAACTTGATCCACTACATACTGAAAATGTCCCTAATGAGGATAATCTAATGAAAAACTATTAAGATAGCCTAGGAGAGAGTTTCGTTATTGACCTTGATCCCCTTCAAAAAAACTTTGACCAATTAGCTATCATAACCCTGATCATACTTGAAACAAACCACCCTAATTAATGAACGTTTATCATTAATCCATCACAAACTTATTTTTTGGGATAATACAGGGCCAATTGAGATCGACATCTTCCCAAATGACCACATCATTTCTATGTATCTCAATGTTTTCGAACCTCAAACAACTTCCACCAAGAAACTCACTAACGCGACTTCTAATCGAGGGGGTCTCAAGCCTTTCAGTCACAAAATGAATAAAATAGAAAAATAAGAATAATCTAATGGTGAAAACCATGTTATGGAAGCATTAGATTGAAAAAGAGGAAAAAGAAAGGATGCATTTGATGGTGAAAACTTCCTAGAGGCACCTGAAGATGAGAGTCTTGGCACTCTTCCCGAACATTTTTAAGAAAGATCTTCCATACAAATAAAACCAATTGAAGAAGTCAATATTGGTACCTCAAAAATTCCAAAAATCATCCATCTAGAAGCATCACTTTCAGAAGCAGAAAGACAAGAATTTATCCAATTCATTAAGGAAATCAAATCAGTTTTGCATGGTATTATGTTGATATGTTCAGGTTGGATCCTAACTTAATCATGCATCATTTGAATGTAGCCCTGGAAGAAAAACCAATAAAACAAAAATTAAGAAAGATGCACCTCATGTGGCATTGCTCATCAAAGCAGAGTTGAAAAAGATACTAAACACAAGATTTATTAGAGAAATTGCTTATGCTGAATGAATATCCAATATTGTGCCTATTTCCAAGCCAGATAAAAGTATCCGCGTTTGCGCTGATTTTCAAGATCTGAATTTAGCTTGTCCAAAAGATGTTTTTCCCTCGCTCAACATCGACACCATTATCGATTTAACAACAAGACATGCCATGTTATCCTCAATCGATGGATTTTATGGATATAACCAAATTAGAATCGCTCCTAAAGATTAAGACAAGACAACTTTCACATGCCCTTGGGGCACCTTTTGTTGGAATGTGATGTCATTTGCGTTGAAAAACATTGGCGCAACTTATCAAAGAGCTATGACCACAATCTTCCATGATATGATGCATACCTTCATGGAGGACTATGTAGATGATTTATTAGGGAAAACACTCACAAGGGAAAACATCTCAATATCCTAGATCAAATCTTTTAGAGATTAGAACAGTTCAAAGTGCATCTAAATCCAAAGAAATGTGCTTTTGGCATTACATTAGGAAATCTATTGGGTTATATTGTCTCCGCCCGAGCTAAAGAAGTGGATCTAGCAAAGGTACAGGTCATTTTAGAAATGAAATCGTCACGTGCCTACACAATATCTAAGACATGCCCCCCTCAGAGGTTGTTGATCTAATAGTTGTCATGCCCCTTACCTCCCAATCAATCATGGTGTCAACTTATCTTTTCCCAGCATCAAATCAATATGTTATCAAATGATTCTCTATCAACCAAGATCAAATCAATCAATCTATCTCTCCATCAATCTTTTATCGGTCGATCATTATCAACATCAATCTATCAATCATATCCCTCAATCAAATCATCCCTTGTCTTATACAAGATGTATCCTTCCTGAAACCAGAAAATTTTCATTAGTCTTATATATGATGGATCCTTCCTAAAACCGGACATGATTCTCCATCATCCATCTCTATATCAACATCATCAATCATTTATCTATCTGTGACTCTCATCTATCATGACATTACACATAACACATCCACCCATCTCTCAATTTGATATGATTATCTATTAACCATTGACGATTGTTGATCACATTCAATCAGGGCATCATTTTCACATTCAACTTATCGGGAGCTAAATTAGACATGGTTGGAAAATCGCAAAATCTTTCCAATTTACCTCCCGAGGGGGCATACATGTTTCTATTAGAAAATCTTCTCAAATCTGCGGCATCAAGAAAACCATATGAGGCATCGATTAAATCAATTTTCAACATCAGAGCATTAATCAAATCACATCACCAAACCAAACAGCAACATTTAACAAGTATTCTTTGAATCAATGCGTTGCCCGCACATTGACTCGAAGAGGGATAAATGTATACACTAAAAATTGGTCCAAATACATTTACTAATTAAATACTAGCTATTTTATTAATGTCCTAAGTCTTCTATTATATAATTAAATTCAAATATTTAATTATGTAATTCATATCCACAACTAATTCTTCAAATCCATTTCAAATTCTTCCTAATGTATTAAGTTTTTCTTTGATACATTTTCCTCCATTATATCCTTTATTGAATAAATTTTATTTATCCGAATCTCCTTTTCTTCTAAATCCTTCTTCATCTATCATTAAATTAATTAAACTTAATTTAATCCTAACCCATGGTCTAAAACCTAAATCTAACCTAGGTTGGACCACCTACTCTCATCCCACTAAACCTACATTTGGAATTAATCTCTGATTAATTCCTAATCCCCCTGATTCATAATCTCATTAAGCTAATGAGATGTTGACACACATGTGAGCATCTCTTCCCTAAAGTGAAGTCATTTCACTTTGTCATAAAAGGCACAAACCATCTTTCTTACATCTTCTTACATCTCTTACACTTTCTAAAAGTGTTTTATTGGACTTTTCCTCTTACATAGGTACTTTTGGGTACCCATGAAACATCATATCACAAGTTGCTCCAACATGTGAGCAATTCTCTCTCTCTGGCTTGGCCTCCTCTTTGGCTTACATGCCACCTATGTGGCATCCACCTAAGATCCACATCATCACGGTCTCTCAAAACTCTATAAATAGAGCCCTTCTTCCATGCATTTGGATCATCCATTGTTATAGTGTTACTATGCTAGTTTTTTCTTAGTTTCATCATATCATCTCTTGTTGTAGTGTCATATGCTCCAAATTGCTTTTAAGCTTCATAATTCATAATTGTGTATTGTTATTGCATTCATTGTAGTTTCTTCATGGTAGTTGCATATTTAATGTCATAATGCTCTCATTTCTAGTTTAATTGTAGATTCATTATTAGTGTTTGCATATCATAATAGATATCATTCTAATTTCATTTCAATAATTTAAATCTTGTATCTATATCATCATCATTTGGTTCACATTGCAAATTGATTCCTCATACCAACTTTGTGATTTCTTGAACCTCCATCATAGTTACAATATCAATTTCACATTTTACATCATGATCATGTCTTTGGATATTATAGCTGTCATGCTTATCATTTTAGCTTGCATCATAATTTTAGTTTTAGACATTATAACACTCATAATAGCTTAAGTTCTTGCATTCTTGCACACCATTTAAATCTCATTCACTAGGTTGTCATCTAAATGGTCTTAAGTGTTGTTGAGAGACAATTTTAAAAAGATCAAATGGGTCCTTGGTGATAGAGGACTATGACACAGTTTTAGAGACTAAAGTGCTTATATTTTATTCAAATTTCTTCTTAGTTTCTAATCTAATGTTTCGTGGGTGTGTTGGTTATGATCTTATTTGATTAACCTCAATTTCTAACATGCATGTGGTACCAACAATTTGATACATACATGTTGAGTTTGGGATTTGAGTGTTTTAAATCATATCATTGTGTTTATTATAAATTTGATGGTAATCATTTCATGTATATTATATTATATGTTGATGATATGTTATTCTCTGGTAAAAGGGAAAGGTATCATCTTAGAACTAAAGTCTCAGCTTTATAAGGTAATCAATCTCTCTAAATGGAGGCATCTTAATCATAAATATTAACAAGTGATTGGGTAGGAATGGTGCATGATATTGAACAGGACGAAACCAAATATTGTATGCACAATGTAAACTGCTCCAATTTCTTTAAGTTGTTCTTTTCTTTCCTTACTTTGTTTGTTTTATTAAAAATAGTGTTTATGGTAGGTTTTACATTTCTTTCTCATGCAGTCTTGTTTGCTTCATGAGTACCACCTTAGAAATCTAATAATTTGATTGTTCTATTTCTCCCTTCTTTATTGTTTAAAGGGAGTCACATTTTTGGCAACTGTCTTGCTTTCAATATCAACAAAACCACATTAATTTTTACTCAATTTCTCATAAACATTGTGGTGTGTTGGATCTTATTCATTATAATGTATTTGGTCATGTAGATGTTCTATTAGAAAATCCACATATATGTTTCATTTATTGATAATTATAGCAGAAGGACATGGGTTTATTTTTAAAGAGTAAATCTAAAGTTTTCAATTAATTTAAGGAATTTAAAGAAATAATTGAATTACAAACCAGAAGGAAAATAAAATGTTTGAGGATTGATAATGGTAAATTTTTCTCTAATGCCTTTGATATTAGTTGTAAAGATTTTGGCATTTATATATAGAAGGCAACTCCATATCCTCCACTAAAAGAATGGAGCTACAGAAATAATGAATAGGACATTGATGGAGAAGGCTAGAAGTATGTTGAGTGTTGATGGTCTATAATGTAAGTTTTGGGTTTAAGTTGTTGTCACTTCTCGCTGCCTTATTAACAAGTATCCTACACCAACTCTTGTTGCTTAAACACATATGGAGGCATGGTCTATTCAGAATCCTTCATTGAGACATCTTAGATTTTTTTGTGTTGAGGCATATACACATGCACCAAAGGAGAAGTGAACAAAGTTAGAGAATACATATTCATTGGGTATAGTTATGGTGTGAAAGGATAAAATATTTGGGATATTGTTTCATAGAATGTAATCCACAATGGAAGGGTTTCTTTTAGAGAAACTAAGCCTTCTTCTAATGCATTGTATCCAAAATAACTCAAATAATTAGATGTGATCCAATTTCCTATGAGACCTAAGAAAAATAAATTGAGACTAAGAGATAGACAAGAATTTGAGAGATTATCTAGCTCTAAATCTTCAGAAGAGGAAGAAGAACCTCCAAATCAACTTGTTTGAAGGTCTACAAGGCATAGGCAACCACCTAAAAGGTATTCAGTAGATGATTTGAGATGTACTTTTTATTTAAATACTAAAATATATGAACCTAGATCTCGAGATGGGGTGTTAAGTATTAATGATTTGAAATCCTAAAAAATTTGTATGCATGAAGAAATAGGAGCTTTGAAAAAGAACAATACATATAACCTTATACCATTTCCTAAAGGACAAAAAGTTATTGGTTGCAAATGGGTGTTTAAGTGGAAGATTGCTTCAAATGAAAGTAGTGAGAAGTGTAAGGAAAGGTTGGTCATGAAAGACTACTCTCGAGTTGAGGGTGTTGAAGATGATAAGATATTTTCTCCTGTTGAAAAAATGGCATCCATCATATTTTAGTTTTCTATTGTTATTGCTTATTATTTACATGTTGAACAAATGGATGTGAAAGCTACTTTCCTTCATGGTGATTTGGAGGAGGATAATTATATGTCACAACTAGAGGACTACATGGTAAAAGGTAATAATAATTTGATTTGTAAATTGAGAAAATCTTTGTATGGCCTCAAGCAGAGTCCTAGGATGTGGTACCAACAATTTGATACATACATGTTCGGTTTGGGATTTGAGTGTTCTAAATAATATCATTGTGTTTATTACAAATTTTAAGGTGATCATTTCCTATATATTACATTATATGTTGATGATATGTTATTCTCTGGTAAAAGGGAAGGGTATTATCTTAGAACTAAAATCTTAGCTTGTAGCTGAATTTGGAATGATAGATATTGGTGTAGCAAAACACATTCTAGGGATGGAAAATATAAGATATAGAATGAACATAAAGTAATGGCTAGGCAAAAGTAAGTATCTTAATTCATTTTTACAAAAGTTTAGCATGCAAGATTGTAGACCATTGTGTTTCTTTTATAGTTGGAACAAAGTTATATGCTTCAGACTGTCCTACAACCTCATGAGGGATGGAAGACATGAGCAAAACATATTATCAAAGTGTAGTTGGAAGTTTGATGTATGCTATGGTCTACACTAGACTAGATATTGCCCAAGTAGTGAGAGTTCTCTCTAGATATATGTTTAATCTTGGTAGATTTCATTGGGATGTAATGAAAAGAGTTCAAATATTTGAAAAGTACCTCAGAGTATTCTTTGTGCTATCATGGTAATGTGATAAGGGACTAGATTTCCCTGGATATTATTTTTAGATATGGATTCATACTAGGAAGGTGATATTGATAGTAGAAGATCTACAAATGCTTATGTGTAACTTTAATTAGTGGTGCAATTAGTTGGATAAGTGACAAGCTATGGTTGCTTTTTCCACTACTAAAGCTGAGTCTATAGCAACTACTTATGCTTGTAAAAAAGTCATTTGGTTGAAGGGACTGTGTTGACATATTTAAATAAAAAGGTGCACTAACAGTTTATTGTAATAGTTAGAGTGTGATTTACCTAGCTAAAAACTTAACATTCCATACAACACTAAGAACATTGATGCTCAATATCATTTTGTCAAAGATATGGTTTAGGATGACACAGTGAAGCTAGTTAAGGTAGAGACATTGATGATTGTTGCTTGTTCTTTAACTACGGTTGTGACCATAGAGAAGTTTAGATGGTGTTTGGAGTCTATGGGCCTCATGGCCCCAGTGATTAAATTATGGTGTATGTTTGACAAGTGGGAGGATGTTAGAAAAAGGGTGTATCAACGGTACATTTGCATAAGGTTACTACTTATAGTAAATTCACATTTGAGCATGGATTGGTCCCAAATTTTCCCCGAAGCAACAAATTGGCTAGATAACCATGTTGGTAAATTTTTATTGTAAGATCATGTCTAGATTTGAAGATATTAAAGTTTTTATTTTTGATAATTTTGTTTGAAAGTTTCAAAGTCAAATTTGAAGGTCTTAGAGGCTCCAGATGGACCCGAAAGTGGTTGTAGCCAATGTAACATGTTATAACAAGATAGAACACTTCACAATCTTTATGATGCTTCAAACAATTTGTCAATCAAACACCTAGATCAAAAGTTACAGCCTTTGGAAGCGGGGTCTCCTAAATGGGAAACATAAAAACATGTTGGACACATAAATAAGTTGTAAAAGGGAGTTACTCCTATTGGTGCATGTTTTGACATATAATAGGATAGATAAGTTGGGTGCCACTTTTTTGATGATTTTTAACCCATAGTTTTGTAATATCGTTTGACAGTTTTATGTATTGTATCTCATATATATATTAGGTGTGTGAGGTGGAGGTTGTGTATAAAAGTTTTATAGTTGTTGAGTTACCTCAAGGTCTTTGGTTGGTGATACTCATATGAGAAGTTTTCTCTACAAGTATATTGTATTCTATTGTTAATTTCTAAATAATACATTGGGCGGCTTTTGGAGTGTGGGGTTTTTCTCCTAGAAAGGATTTTCTCCATGTAAATCATTATGTTGTGGCATGCATGCTATTTATGTTTAGTTCTGTTAAGTTTATATAACTATTGTAAAGATCTGATAAATCATGCAAAACCCTCATCTCAAAGTTAGTGTAGAAGTTGTTCTGATACCCTAATTTCCTTTCAAGATCCACTACTTTGAGTGTTTGTGGAGTGGTACAACTACCAAGTGACAAGGAATGATTGGTTGAAAATCTTGTGATTCCTCACCTACTTCCTTATCACTTTCTAACATTGATTCTTCCTCTTCTTCCTCACCGAAACATTCAATGTAGAACAACTTAATTTCATGCATTTATGTCCTTGATTGTATTTGCTATTATAATTAAAACATAAACCTTTTTATCTCTTCTCCTCAATTTATTGTGGTGTTAATCTGGTGGGTTGAGGATGAGAAGGTGTTGAGAACCATTTCTCTCTTATCCTACTAACCCCTTGCTTTCTAGAAATTAATTACTACTCTACCACTCTCATAGATGGATTTGAAAATTGTTCAATGTAATCCTTTACATATCTCGTTTGTTAAAGTTTAGCTAGATGGCTGAAGAAGTTGTTGGTCACACTATTGTTATATTGTGATTGTAGCTCCTTTACAAAAACTAACCATGAGATTGTAAGACCCTCTATTATTGAGTACTAGTCATTGATATCATTAACCCATCTCTAGAAATAAGGATGCCACAGTCACCTTTTGTCCACTTAGCATTTGATGCACATAAAATAAAATTCTCAAGTGGAGCATTGCCATTAAACTTATGCATATCCAATTATGGTATCCAATTCCTAGATACCAAATGAATATTAGAATTTGAATCAAGATTTTCTAACCTATTTTATTCACCTTTGTTGCTTGAGACATCCTTCCATGATTCATTCATATATGTAGTTCACATGCTCCTTATGTCAAACAAATTTTCTTCCAAGTGTTATATATGGTCTAGTGGTCAATATATGTCCCCCTTCAAGTTCGTCTTTACTGATAATATTTCTTAAGCTTTTTTTTTCTTCACTGGGAATAATATCCTCAATTGTTCCCTCATCCTTACCAAAAGTTTTTCTCGGTCTAGCAATATTCTTTTTGTCTCTTGTAGAAGGTCATGCGATGATAAAATAATATAATTTTACAATAAATAACACAAATGAAAACTAAATTATTTGGAACGTTTACTAGAAATTTATAGCGTAAAAATAACTCTTACCCAAAAATATCTCCACAAAAAATTATAGGAAATCCTAATTTCGCTATAAGTCACTTATTTGTGATCTAAATTGTTTGAAAATTATATTGTAGACTCTTCAATTAACTCAAAAATTCTTTTAAATTTAAGGAGAAATTCCCTCAGATTTGAGAGATATGTGCTTCCAGAAAAGTTTGGGTAAAAACCCTAATTCTCTAATAACTCACTCAATTTTGGTCCAATTGCCCTAAAACTTAGACTAAAGGTTTTTAATATAGTCTTAAAAATCCATTTTAACATTAGAAAAAAAATGCTCAACTTCAAAAGTAATAGGATTTTTCAAAATGACCTCCAAAATTGATGAAGAAAACCTTGCATTCATAGTGTCAAGATAATGCTCTGATGCCACTTGTAATGAAATAACTTACACAAATGAGGAAGACAACATGAAATATACTAAGAATGATGTATTATAACAAAGTAATAAGCCACTTCGAAGAGACCAGCATTCAAACATCTGTAGAAAGAACACTTCACAATATGATGATAAAATAAGACTCACTATCTCTTATAAATACCCTATTTATGCCTACAATATTACCCAAGCCAACCTAAATATAACTACAAAGGCCTAAGGCTAACCTAAATAACTAAATATCAATGCAATAATGATAATATGACTTGATTTGGGGTTAAGGTAGCCACAAGTCGACTAGTCATAACCATATGTATACTCTAGAATCAAAGGGGCAACATTTAAAAGGTTAAAAGGAACCTTGCTGTATTAATTCACCAAGGTAATATGGAACTTGGTGGAAAAAATTGGAAGATTCTACAAGGGAAAACGAAGTGGCAAAGACCTGTGGTATTATCAACTAGTTATTTATAAACCTTCTCTTTTCCAACGACAAAAGATGAAAAATGTGTCACTTACAACAAGGCATCATGAATACAACTATGAAAATATTCAATGTCATGGCAATTGTCAAACCGTGAGGTAACATCTTTGTTTAAGTGTTACATTTATATCTTTGAAAAAACTTTTTAATTATTCAAAATCAAGGCCAAACAAAATCCAAATGAGAAAGTTTATATCTTTCAAGAAATTAATCGTTCACATGTTGGTTGCGGAATGAGCACATACATCATGATAAAACAATTGTCGCAAGTGCACTAATGTATAGGCCTTTAACATCCCTTTCTAGTGCTTCAAGAAGAGGATCAAACAAAGTCCGCAAAAAGTTATGTCCTTCAGAAAATAAGAAAATCTATAGGCCAAGTAAATTATAATAAATTGAAGTGTTAGTCACCATCTAGAAGGTCAACATGTGAACTCAAGTGGCAATTCAAGGCTAAAAGGAGTGGAAGTGAGGGAATGTTAAGGTATATTCTTACGAGATAGAGGTCTAAGATTATCAGTAGACATAAGGGTGGCATCACAAAGAAATCTTTTCAAGTGCATGCAAGACCATTAAAAATTGCATCATCCACTCCCTAAAAGCAATTCAGTCAAAAGATAACTCTTACTATGAGCTTGATGTGTTCCCCATGTTTGTGGTTACTCTCCATTTTCAAAAGAGAATCTTCTTAATTGTTTCAAAATAATATTTGTCTTATATACTTTGCCACTACTACTAAGTAATTTTAAGAGAATACTAAAGACCACCTATATATTTTCCTTTCTGAAAATACTTTTAACAATTTCTTTCTAGTGGAATTGGATCCTTATCGTCTTGCAATGTCTTCTATGGTATACATGTGTGACCTAGTCCCACCTTATTGTAACGATTCAAAAGGAATGAAGGCAAAATATTCATAAAGCATTGTTTAGAAGATTATTAAGTCAAATTGTAGTGATGTTAAAATGTAGTATTTGACTCACAAAGTGTCATCAAGATGTTCAACACATAAGCCTAAAAACACAAGTGCTAAGTTTTTTTTGCTCAAAATATATTTTCACAAAGACGAGAGACAAGTGTCTTAAATTCAAACTCTCTACCCATGATTTCAATAATATTATTTGCAATTCAAGTTATAAATCATCTTAATTATCTTGTGTTTACTACATATATTTTAACACATGAAGGCCAAATAAGATAAATAAACAAAATACTACTTTTGATGGTATTGTGTATAGCTTATTGTCACAACTACGGGTAAAGAGATGTTTATATTTAAGGGTTAATAGCACTTTTAACATAAACTTGAAAATGGATTTATTGTAGTTACAAGCCTAAAGAAGGCAAAAGTTGTTTTATTCTACATATGGAGGCCAAATATGGGAAGTAACAAAATACTATTTTTTATAGCTTGCTCTTGTGGATGGATTATTTTCAAAACTATGTATAAAATGATATTTATATTGTAAGACTTAATAGCATTTTTGACATTACTTAAAACATGTTTCTTCTAATTAAAGCCCAAAGAGGGTAGAGAAACCATCAATAAACTATGTTATAAAGTGTGCTATGGTAAATAGCATATCAAAACTATAGTTAAGGAGATATTTTTATTAAAATCAGCAACCTAACAAGGGGTTGATCCTTACACAACCACAACCCAAAGACATCAAAGAGAACAATAGTACATTAACTAGGGAGCTAGTTGTCACAAGAAGAGGCCATCAACGACTCACTAAGAGTACACTAACAATAAAGGTGTTGGCAAATACAGAATATAAAATATGAGCAACACACTAGCATAAGGCTAGTAGCCCTCCTCAAGAGTAGGAGGGAAACTCACTCACCACTTGTGGAGAAAACTGTGAGTTTAAGGAACTATTTTTCTTGCACCATCGGACAACCCTCCAAGCGACATCCTTAGGATCCCCACCACAAGGGGAGCAACTAATGAAACTATATTTGGACAACTGTCAGCACAAGGACATGAGTGCTTAAAAAGTTGTACATTGTCAATTGGAGATTGGAGCAAAGCAAGAGCAACAGTCGAAGAAGGGTCGTCACAGCTAGAGGAGGCTGCACCAATAAAAGCAAGAGTGGTATTCTCATGGACAACCCAATTTATAGTAGGAGCATCACCCAAATTTGTAGCATGAGCTTGATCCTCATCATCAACATGCAACTCTTCATCAGAGGAAGAATCAAAAGCCGAGATAGTCAAATGTTCTTCGCAAGCGTCTTTCCACCAAGTAGCAATACCTTTACGCCCTAGGAGAGAACAATCAACAACCAAGTGACCAGTAGAATAACATTGATAGCATCACAAAGAGATGTTGATATTGTATGAGTTAACGAAATTTGTCTGAGCATGGAACTAGGCTTTTTATAACTAGAAAGCCTATCGGAAAAACTATTAATTCTGCAATTAAAAAAAAAAAAACTTTTGAAAAGGGATTAGGGCTTAACTGCAAGGTCCAAAATAGTGGTTATCTCCTTGAATAATGTTACCATCTTAGAATTAAAGGAATATCATACCATTTATAATTGTATACCAAAAAATCTTCCTAAATTGGATGCATTTCGTACTTTATAGTTCAATGGATCTCTTTTGTCTCCACATAATAGTTACCCCACCAAGACATAGTCTCCTAACAATGGCCATTGCAATAGTTTTGAACTCCTCCCTAAACATTCATTTTGCATTAGAAATCCCTTGTTCATTGATCATACTACTTGGGAATCACAAATCTCTTGCCTTGTGGTAATAATTGAAAGAATCTACCAAGAATTTCCCTTTGAAAGAGATACAATTAACGAAATTCTTTTTTATGCTTCCCTTTGTTTTTCTTAACTTCAAAATTTTAAAATCTTAAGTTTAGAATCTTCCTCTCTACTTTGACTTGGCATTAGATTGCATGTTCTAACCTAGCAATTAATACGAGTTATCAATGTAATGAGCAGTTTTTTTTAAATAGCACGAGTCAAATTTTCATAGTTCCTAAATTACCATTGCATGTATTTTCACCCATACAATAAATCATGCTATAATGTATTTTATGTTAAAAAATTCGAAAAAAATATCTGGCATTATTCACAGATATTTGACTAAATATATGATGCTTTGGTTAAAACTCAGCTATTCCTTTAACTCTACACATGTTGACAACACTAGCAAATTATCAGAACAAATCCAAAAATTAATCATTTCTTGCTCATATAGATGGCCGCTTGCCATTTAGTTAAACATGAATCCAACATTCAAAAAAGTTAAAATCAAAAGTAAACCAAGATGCTTAACGAATGCACCAACCATATGACGAGAAATTATGTGCCAAACTAATTGTTTGGAGGATCCAACACATTGACCAAAAGTTTCTTTTTCCTCCTAAATGATGAGAGAATACTTTATCTTGAAAAAATTGAATGGTAGATCACTATTTCAAGTGCTACTTGAAATCTAATCCACTTAAGTGGTGAAGATTAAATGCATGCATAATCAATACCATAAAGATAATATAGATAGGATATGTGAACTCTTTGGTGAAAGCAGGAAAAAAGGCACCATAATAGAGAAATGTAGAACGCTGGATCTCCAGTATCTCTTGATGAGATGCAAATTTGATTCTGTATTAAGAAATGAACCGGTAATGTATCAACTCCCCAGAAAAGGTAATTGAGATACTTCCCCGGCGAAGGTGCTTGTAACAAGTGGGGCGACAACTAGAAAGCATTCAGTGCCTTGGAATGCATTATAAACTGGCGGGCTACAAAGACACTTACAGTATCTCTTTTTTGGCAATGTAATTCTTATAGGATCACACAAAATAATTTAAGTTCTTGTCTTTCAAGAATTTCTGTGGTTGCTATTCCAATTTATCCTGCATGTATGTTACACGAGAAAATGTGTCTAATGCTGAACTGAAGTGGCCAATTGATCATCTAACTTTCTATGACAAAATGGGAAAAATACATGTAGTTACCTGGCACATTACCTTGTAAAAATATAATTTCTCTGATGTTATCCTGGCAAAGAAAAAGGTAAATGTGTATATTCACAATTAACAAACTTAGAACTTGAAATGTTAGGTACAATTAGTTACGTATCTTATCAAGTAGTTCCACAAAATATGGTTGAAACAATAGAGGAAGTTTTCAAGTAGAAAGTTACTCATAACAATGTCCATGATTTGTGAATTAACAGAAATATTTTACCTTGGAGGTAAAAAAAATGTGTCAGAATTCCACATTTTTTGTATGCCTACAGTGGTTGCTTTGCTGGCAATCCAGGATGGCGAGGATACTTAGCAGGGGTTGGTCGATCTTTCAAGCACAGAACAACTGTTCGTTGTCCATATGGACCTTCTGATGCCACTGGAAATGAAACATAATTGTCATCACTTGCACAATGCAATGGGAAAAATATGAATGGTTCAAGATAAGACATTTTTTTAAAAATATGTAGGATGTAAACGAAGCCACAAGTCCATCAGTTGACCCGTGTGCTGCTTCTATGTCTCAAAAGATACCGTGCAGGTTAACTCTACAATATGCCTTAAAAGTTGAAAAGATCATCATTGTAATGTAAAGAGTTGACAAAAAAGGGCTCAAAAGCAAACATCTAAATGAAGAGTCACATACTCTGAGATCACATACAAGCAGATGAGCCAAACTTATTAGAGGAAATATTACTGCACTTTTGTTTTAACAAAGAACTGAACGTTAACAATTCAAAAAGTACTGGCATAAAACATCTTGCAACATAAAACCAACAATTCTTACAGCAGCAGAACACCTATCGATTGGAATAGCCTCTAGAAATAAATCAATGGAGCTTTAATTTAAAAAACCTCATGATTCTCTTATTAGATCAGAGCAGCATGCAGTAAAACAATTACAATAGGTAAGATGAAATAGTAAAACCAGCAACTTTATCTCATTTACATAAGGGTACAAAGAAATGATACAGCTAAATTAACCACCATCAGTACGTAATTGGTGTAATTAAACCCTTTAAGTGAAAAGATTGAGCGCATAGAAAATAGTTGTGTTACAAAGTTCTTGGGGTACCCAGGTCATACTTATTTTGTACCAGGTGCAGAGATCAGTCCGGATGAAATAAGGCACACCAACAGAACAGGGGTCGTGCTGTGTGTGAATATGAATTGAACCTGGTTGGGTCCCCATGCCCTTTAATAACCTTACCAGGATGTGTGTGTGTGTGTGTGTGTGTCTATAGATAGAGAGAGAGAATAGAAGTACCATTCAAATTTAATTACACAAATAAAATATTAATTTTTCAAGACAGATTATTCAGTAAAGCATTCCTTGGGGTGGCACTAGGAAGTGAACAAGGCTTTCAAGATATGTACGGCATCTTTTTTTATGTTCAAACTCCGTTTCAAATACTGCACTGATCTCCAGTGGAAATTAAAATATAATATTTAAATTTCGCTTTTTCTACAAAATACACGGCACTATAATTCTGTTCTTTTCATCCACACATAGCACAAAAAACTCTGATGAATATTCACTTGCACACACGATACTTTGTTTGTGCACTTTTATTAATTTATATTAGATATTCTAGAACCTAAAACCTTCAACAATAACTATGTCTCTCTGTCTTGTGAACTCTGAATGAATCCACCCAAGATTGGTTAGGTGGGTTTTCACCTACAAAACCAATATCGCCTTAGTTTAATAGCTATACTAAATCTCAGACTTCCAAAAGAGGGTTTTACCAAAATAAATAACCAAAAAATGATTTAAATGAGTCTCCACAACACCTCCTTCTATAACCCCCTGTGAAACTTTATTAAAATTAAATTATAAAATCTTTTTTTTTAAATAATAATACTTATTCTAAATAAATGGCTATACACTACAATATTATCAAAATATTCTTAAATGCTCAAGAAATCAAACCTTGAAAAAATTGGTGCTTTCCATAAATAGCAAGCCTCTCCAAGAAGCGTGGAGAGCTCCAAGAAAGTCAAACTGGAAAGTACTACGGGACTCGCCTTAATTCTTGAACTCACAGCCACTGCTGGAATTCCATCCTGTAAAGTCTAGTGCTCTCCAAGAAAGTTGGAGTTCCCAGAGATATTGGAAAGGCCACAAAAAGAGGGCATTCCATTGCAGCAACACAAAACCTTAAAAAACTCATTTTTTGAGGTGAAAATTTAAAAATAAAATAAAATGTAAAACCTAAGCTAACTTAAACTAACCCTTAGTTTACAACACAAAACAAATTAAAACTCCATTACTGCCATTTATTTCTCACTTTCATAAAACTCCATTTCTACTCATTGCTTAGGGCTGCAAGTTTGACTTGTGTTCAAACACCATGTTCTCACTATTCCTACACCTCAAGGAGTGTTACACAAGTGCCATGAAAATCAAGGAAATTGTAACAATAAAAATCTCCATTTACTGTAAGTTTTCTTTCTTTTTTCTTCAAGTTCTTGTACAAAAAGTTATCAAGCTTCACAAGACCTTCCTTGTTTTCTTGATATGGTTTATCATTACTTTCTCATCTTGCTCACCTTTTCAACAAATAATGGTGACCTAGTGTTATGTTATTGGTTTTCTTTGTGTTACCCAATTCGTCAAGTTTCTAGCCAAATCCAGCCCTACTTGAACCCACGGTCCGATCTGGTCCCTCTCTGCATCCGACAAATTGCAAGGATGAGTTCATTTCAAGAGAACCCCAAGAATGTCAACATGTTAACTATGAACCCATGACGAACTCATCATTTTGGGGCACCATTTTATTTTATTGCTCTTTTAAATTTTTTTGATCTTTGACTTTGACTAGGAGACAAACAAATTCCGAACCCTAAAAGTTCCAACTAAAGAATCTTAAACACCAAAACAAACTTATTTTAGTTCATTTTTTATTGCAAAAGAAACTATTCTAAAAGGCTGAACTTTCTTTATTTTTATCTTTCAACAAATAGTTTTGAGTATTAATCATTATCAGTTCCAAATCGATTGCATAGCTATTCCTACACATTTGCAAGTGTTCATTCATTGCCAAGATGTAATATCCCTTTCTTGGATTGCCTTGTAATCTGCCCTAAATTCACAAAATCCAAATGAAACAAGGAACACAATATAGTTAGCGATATAACCCTAACCTAGGAATAAGATGAAATAAGCCTGGCTTGGAACCTACAACCAAATTAGATAATAATAATATAATCATAATACATGTAATACATCCATTTTTAGGGTTATAAGAGAAATACTTATAGGACATAATTCTCATGGGCTCAACCATAATGAGGGTTGAGATAGGAAAGACAAGATGATGTGCCCTAATTATCTCCGATCCTAGGCCCAAGAGCTTAAACTCTATCCCCCTTGGCTTGATGTGGTCATAACCATGCTCATGAGGTAGTGTACCTAGCGGAGCTTGTACGTCATTCCCCTCCATCATGTTATCCTTCTCTCCTCTTAAGATTGGGGATAATTAAGACAGTAAGGACATGATTAGGTGCCCTAATTATCCTCGTCCCTAGGCCAAAGAGTGGAAACCTTGTATCCCTTGGCCTCATGTGGTATCAACCATGCTCATGAGGTGGTGGAGCTTGTACATTGTTCCTCTTCATCACGCTGTCCTTCTCTTCTCTTATGATTAACGATCTCTTCTTAGTTACCTCAATAACTAACCCATATAGGCTTAGAATGAAGATTGCAATAGGGTTCCCTTAACTTGAACCTAGGCCCAAGAGTAAAATCTTTGTTCCCTTTGGCTTCATGCGGTCCTCAACCAATCTCATGAGGTGGTGTACCTAGTGAGGCCTCATCGTTCCCTCTCCTTGCACTTCCTTTCCTTCCCTACTATGGTTGATTATTGTAGGTGTATGATATTATCAATCGTATAGATATAAATATACATTTACTTGGACATGCTTATTATAAGCATATAGATATGTTTTTTATTATAAAAGCAGCCAGTCAAGGGGGCTGACGCTTACACCACCATGGCCAAGAGGTTGTCAACAGATTAGCAACACATCAACAAATGTGTTGGAAATTACAGAACAAAGCCACTGAAGGCACACCTGACAAAGTAACTAGGCTTCCACAAAAGGGTCACTAGGAAAACAATAGGCCAAAAGAAGCCACTAACAGTACTTTGCCAGCAACCCACATAGTGGGACACATTGGAAACCAAACAGGTGTCTCAAACCATCCTGTAGCAGAAAACATCTCCCCAACTGAAGACCCGCTTCCTCTCCACCAAACTCCTTTCCACCTCAATATAAAAGGAGCCAACCTCTATAGTAGTAGAAAAGGAAGAGACCAGTTGAACAAAAGAAACACCATAATTCCGATCCACATCCATCCAACTACAAAAATATGAAACCCACATAAAGTTACGAACCTCCTTATTCACGAAGCAAATCTCCACCTCCATAGAAGACGCTTCCACCTCCATAGGAATCGTGAACAAGGAGCAAATTGAATGTGTCAAATCCCCAAAATGGCCAACAAAACAACCTCAAGACCAGCTGCAATCATTAACCAAAACAAGCCCTTGAAAATTTCCAGGAAACGACTGGCCACAAGAGAAAACAAGACCATTGTCCATACCATCAAGTATCAACAATAGACACTCCAACCGAAAAGACAAAATGAGAACAGTAATAGACACCAACTTCCATCATGGTTCACTTCAAAATCACAAATCTTAGACTAGTAACCAGGGAGGTAAATACCAGTCCGCTAAAACCATCTTCACAGAAAGTAACTTAAACAGGTATAGCCTCAACCTGTAACCTCATCCTATGCAACAACCAAGGCATAGCCTACCACAAAAGGTAGGATGAGGGTAAGAAACGCCCACCAACACCAAGCCTCCGCTACACCAAGATCCCAATATTAGGAATCCCTACCATAAACCACAACCACGAGCCAGGGGGAGAAAGGAAACCGACCCCCAAGCTCCTGCCATAAACCTAAACAATCATTCCCATAACTTCATCCTCCCCATCAAAGAGCAAAGAGGAAAAGTAAGCCCAAACTACCAAGCCTACCAAATCAGAAACCTCTTCAACTCTCCAAAGGACTGAAGAGTCAATACATCTTTGTACACACCAGAGCCGAAAAGAGCCACCCAAAAAGGGGGAAACCCAAATCCACATAGCAAGGACAGAGCCACTAGCAGAAAAAACACCAAAGCCCAAAGCAAAATAGGGCTCTGACCAATTCCACACGAGAGTGACTCCAACAACGAACACCTTCAATACTAGGGGACAACTCCTACTATCAACATGAGCAAGCCCAAAAGGCATGCAATGAAGGAAAGGCAGGCATAGCCCCAAGAAGGAACAACGGCAAATGCCAAGGGCATAGCCGCAGGAAGGAGCAATGTCGATCACCACAACATCTTCAAATGTTTGATGAAACACAACATTGAGCAAGGAAGGAGAAAAACTGTCCACCGAACCCAACTCCACTTCACACACCATTCCCAAGTCGCTATGTGGGTGGAGAAATCCCACGTCGACAGCAAGAAACAGAGGATCGGAGTCATCAAACATCTTTGGGGAAACGCAAAAGGAAGGCACACATTCACCCAACAACACAACAAACACAACAACCCCAGTCATCGAAATAGAGGTCCTACCAACCACCAAACAGAAAGGCATAGGGGCCAAGATATGCCAACAACAAAGGAGGAAAACTGAGAATCCTCCACTTGCAACACAGACGACCACTAGACGCCTCTGAAACCCAAAGAGGCAAAGGCCAAAAAGGTAAAGCCAGAGCTCAAAACAAAAACAATAAAGAGGCCCAAAACCACCAACCCCAACCTCACAATCATAGGTTGATGCTCATACTTGCAAAAGCACCACCCAAACTCTCTCTGATCCACCTGGATCATCCTCCTCATCTTGATCCCCCTCCTCAGAAACTCAAGAATTCAAAAAACTCCTACTCCCACTCAAATGCTCCATATATAGATATGTTAGAGATAAAGTCTACAAAATATATTGACATTCACATCCATTCAAATATGCACAAGGAGTACAATTATTCCTTCATACCACGATGACTGAATGTGTTATTACAACTTGATCTGCTGTAGATGATATTGTTGTTCAATGATTATCTTCTTGTTCGATGGTATGAGATTGCTGATGCTTTTCCTTGATTGACGATTCAATTGTTGTTGAATGATTGATATTTGTATGAATGATTAACTGATTGAATGAATTCCTTTGATTTGATGATTCGAGGTGTTGGTGAGTGATGATTAAGTGATTGTTGATTAGATGATTGATGAGTGATGATGTAAAGAATGCTGGTTTGATATATTAGTGAATGATGATTGAAAGAATGTTGATTTCATAGAGTGGTTTGCTGATTGATTGCTTGCTTGACTTGATAAGTGATGATTGCTTTTGCAGATTTATGAGAGATTATTGATAAGTCCTTCAATGCTTAGAATGAAATCTCCTATGTACCAATGTTTCACCGGGCCGGGGGGACAGGGGGACAGGGGGACAAAGGGCCTAAATTTGGGGATAGGGAGGGGACGGGAGTGCTATATATGCTATATAGTATACATATAGTACTTGAAATGCTAGTTATGAAAATATGTATAAGACTATTAATAAGTAAAATAGCAAAATTGAAAAATGCCAAATACTAAATACTTGAACATTGAACAATGAGCATTGAATATCAAATTACTAATTAGAAATTAGAATATTAAATAAAATTTCAATTTGACAAATGAAATTGTCGAATTAGCGAATGAAAGATTTCTATTATATCAAAAATATCAAAACAATGATTACAATGAGTAGCATGATATCGAAACAAGTACAAAATGTCAAAATGTAGTGAAGGAAGGCCTCTAATCATCCCTCAAGGCAAACTCCTCATCACTGAAACTACTGGACTCCTCATGGTCAAGATTCATCAAACGAACACCAACCAGTCCTGCATTTGAAGGCACTGCACCCTCATCCTCATCATTCTATAATGGCTCCTCTACCTATACATCCCATCGTCTTGTTGGGCTCTCCTTGTACACATGTGTCTTGTAGTCAATGACACGCAAGGCACTATGTACAACCACTAGCTTCTCTGCTCTCCCAGTGGTAAGTGTTCCTCTTAAGAGAGTGGATGAAGCTATAAGTAGACCGCTTCCTCTTTGCAGTTGACAAACTAGAAACCTAAGATAGCAGACGAATGGCTAGTGTGGTAGTCTTTGATTTTTGTCCATGACAATTCCACTGCAAAATTGAGTCCTCCTGTGCCATAGTTCTTATTCGACCTTTGTTGCATCTAAATAAACCCTAAGAGTGGCAAATATCTTTCACTCAGTGCAAATCTTGCTAGCAAGTTTAAGCATCATACATCTTATCAATGCAGTTGAAGAACCCTGCGTTCACCTCATCATCCTAGATCGGTGTAACTCTACCACACCTAAGCATGTACTACTTCGGATTCAATGCATAAGCAACCATGTGCAACGAAGTGTTCAACTTGTCCCATCTGCACTGAATGATTGGCCAAATGAGCTCATTGTAGAATGCTAAAGTGGGGTCCTCTCGCTCAACAACCCTCATCTGGTCAAACATAGAATCGATGCACTCATACACCTCTCCAAGGGTAGGTGTATCCCCATCCCCATATTTGATTACCTAAAAAACTGGAGCAATGATAGAGACTGTATTTTGCATCACTCCAAAATACATTACTCTTCACATCTCCTTCACCCTCCTCCCCTGCTCTATCTTGGCCTCATCCCACCAATTCCAATCATTCATCATAACTAGGAGTTGCAGTACCTCTTGCAACTCAAGCATTCTCTCCAAGAGAATGAAATAGGATGCATATATGGTCTCAACTGGTTTCAACTTCGCAAAGCTCCTGAAAAGTGCATGTGAAGTGTGGTGGTTGCAGATAAACATCTGCACATATCTCGCATTGCTGACCACTCCTCTAATCCAGTCCATCTTCCCCATGTCCTTGAGTACATTGTTCATGACATACACACAACATGGTGTCCACCAAATATGTCTGTAAGTTACCTCAATAAGCTTACCTATAGCTCTACAAACATGTGTTACATCTGTCACTACTTGGACCACATTTTGTGGCCCAACCTCCTCAAAAGCTTCCATAAGGACCTCAAACTGAAAATCAACATCTTTGCGATGCCCTGAACAATCAACCACCCTACAAAAGTATGGAGCCTCTATGCATGTAACCATGATGTTGATGAGTGGACAATGGCTAATGTTCGTCCACCCATTCATAACTATGCTGCATCCAGACTCTACCCAACATGCCTTCGTCGTCTCCATCAAAACTTTGATCTTAGCATAGTTGTTATACAAGATTGAGGTCTTTAATTTGCGCTCACCTGGTGGCACATATGATGGTCCTCCCCTTGCCACAATGGAGGAATAGTATTTGAAAGGGCGACTTAAAGATTTAGAGTAAGTTCAAACCCAAGGACAAGATTCCCACCTCAAGATAGGATTCAAAGAACAAGTTGTACAAGGAAAGTGAACAAGTCTACAAATCCAAGATCAATATAAGGGACCCAAGCATCATGAGAACATCAAAGGAATAGATCTTAAAGGGGTTCAAGTCAAGGATGTAGAAGATTGCCATGAAGATAAAGATGACAAGGAATCCCAAATAATGAAGGTGGAAATAAAAAGGATTCAACTACTACAAAGTCAAGACATCCAAGAGAAAGAATTCCAAGGACAAGGAAGAATTCCTAAGGATGAAAAAGTGAAGTGGCGTCAGCTCATCCTCATCCAATCAAGTTATCCCAAGTGGATGTGTGGAATGCATCCTCAAGTGAATATGTATTCCAAAATGTAATGACCCTTACTATAAAGGCCACTAAAACCCCCAACACTGAACTGTGACAATTCGTCAAACACTTGGCAAGCAACTGAATTGTTTGTTTGATATGTTGTGTTTCAATGTGATAGTTGTTTGGTACCAACAATGTTTTAATGATTGCAAATGATTACTAAATAACTATTAGAAAAGCTAAATGATATGTAACTTCTTCTTATCTCCTTTTCAATGCAAATACATGAAGTTCTGATATGAAAAGTACTCCTACAGCCAA
>MU225198.1:1039492-1052846 GCA_018584345.1 Thuja plicata
TACAACCAACTGATCTCCAAATGATCAACAAGATGACTCTCTTCACATCGCCACCAGTCTACGAGAGCCCGTGATAGACTGATCCGGCACGCCAAACAATGTCAGCCAGAATGGGGACATGACATTAATTGGTTGAAGAGCTTTTTCTACAGAAGTCTTCTCTTTTTGCAAAAGAGTGGTACGCACCTTTTCATACCCGGGACTTGTGTAATCAGCTGGTGCTTTATTGATGGTTGCAACCATTTCCTTCCAATATGGTGATCTTACCAAGTTGAAAGGAAGACCATTGGCATAGAGGCAACGTGCAATGGCTTCATCAGCACACTCTCTTGCCTCCATTTTAAATGTAGTGTCCAATGGACCTCTTTTGTAGGCTCTCATTTCTACTTCTTCCTCGTTCTCTTCCGGTACAGGCACTTGCAAGAATGGATGTTTGGAGGATTGAATTGGTTCAATGGGTAATTGTGTTTTACTTTTATTCTTTCCAGATGGAGGTTGATAAAAACTTTTTTTGGATCTTTTAGCCATATTATCAGCAACCTCTTGTTCTTTTACATATGACGTTATTTGTGCGTTTGACATTCCTTTCCCACTTGTGCCTTTGCACATAACCATCCCTTTACCAGTAGGGCCTATAAAATGAAGTTTAACCCGGGAATATGAGCTATTGAATGGGTTGCCTTTGCTACTTTCACAATATTTACACTTCCAAATATATGAACCACCTCCTGCAACCTGTTGCATTCTTGTGGTATGTCTTGATAAAGGAGATCCTACATCAATTTTGAAATTATCGCCTCCTTCCCCTGCCACTTAACTTTGACTACCGGTAGTGGCCATTCTTTCACAATACAATGTAATTTCTTGCTTTGCTAATAAGATATTAAATAAGATAAGATAAATTATTAATGTCCAACAAGAGACCACAAGCGGGCCTAAGGGACTGAGATTACAACAGAGAGCTCAAAAAGCAACAGGACCACCAAACGGTGTCCGAGAAAAGAGGAACAACAGAGAAAGAAACAACAACAAAAACTAGAGAGGAGAAGAAGCCACGAAACCACCAGAAAACTAGTGGTTTCCGGATACCGAAAAGTAGCTCAAGATCGATGAGTAGCTATCCGTGAGGGGAGGAGCCCGGGTCAGAGTCAATCTCTGGGAGGAGGGGGTCCGTTGCTGCTAATGGGGCTATAAGAGTGGGTGAGCTCTGTGAAGTCTGACCGATCTGGAGTGGGGAACCAAGGAAGGACTCTCATGTCTCTTGGTTCCTCTAGGAGAGGGAACCGGAGCAAAGAAGGAGGTGATCCGCTGGCAAGGGGATGTGGATCCCGGGGGAGAGAGCACCTGTAAAGTTGAAACACGGAGATGGAAAGCCTCCTGGAGATAAAGTGCCAAGCAATGTTGATCATCATATCTGAAGAAGGAAGACAAAGACCTGCAGTCTCTAAAAAGACAATGAAACCTCCCACGAATCTCATAGTAAATCAGACAGTAGCATAAGAAATGGATCTCAGTCTTAGCCACCCTCATATCACAACACTGACAAAACCTCTCCTCTCTGCTGGTCTGGTGGTCAATCTGGATCCGAAGTCGGTGAGAACCAACCCTGAAGGACCCAAGCTGGATATGCAAGGCGTGGGGCCAGCGTCTGAAAGTATACTGGGGCCGAGTGATCAAGCCATCATGAATATCAATATAGTGCTCGGAATAGAGGGCCATGCAAGGTTGAAGGCCGCCAGGAGGATCAACCCAAGTCACCTGAATATATCTCCTGTAAATATCTAACCTGGTAATCTCGTTCAACTCCGTTCGAGGGGGGAGGAGATGAGCAGGAGCATCGAGGGAATACTGGAAAGGGGGGAGGTGATCAATATCAATACCCACAGAGCTGAGGAGACTGGAAACCTGAGCATACCAGCAACGAGCATGCCTAAAAGGGTCAGAGGCAGCCAAAGAAGCCGAAGAGCAATAGGCCAAATAAGAGTAACGGTATCTGCCATCTGTCGAATCCGCGAAGCCCCTGAGTCTGTGAAGTAACCAAACAAGATCGAAGATCATACCAAGTCTGAAGGGAAGAGCCCCGAACTCCGCCAAAATGATGCTAGTGGGAGTAGTCGGCTGACAGCGGATGAAGCATCGGAGGAAGAGAGTCTGAACTCTCTCAACAGAAGCCCAGTCAGTAGTCAATAGGGAGGGGCCCCAAACAGTCGAGCCATAAAGAACAGTAGGCCTAACCAGAGAGTCAAAGATAGACATCTTTGACGTAATATCCATTAATAAATTAAATAAACTTAAATTAGCAAACAACTATGAACATCAACCAAACAAGTGCAAAAACATGATACAAACATACTAAAATGGATAGCTAAACTTCTTTCTTTACTTCTTTTAAAAAAAAACTTAAAAAACTTTGCAAAATTTCTTCCCAAACTTGAAAAAATTCATCAAAATCTCAAAACAATCCATTAAAGGACTCAAGAATGGGATCAAATGCTTACCTTAGATGCACAAAAATCCTTTGTGGAAGCAATCCCTTGACCTACGAACGATTCTTTACAAAAAGAATCACTTTGTCTTCAACATGCAAAAATGGAGACCAAATGGAGACGAGAGTGCAGCTGCAAACAATTAGAATGAATAGTTTGAAAGACCTCCTTTAGGGTCGTTTTAGGTTGTTTTAGGGTTTAGAAGAAAAAAATAGATTAAAAAAATATATTTTGCACATGTTTTAAAGTGCCTTCAGTTAAAAAAATGAATAAAAAATTTGTTTTTTTGTGTTTTCTGGGCAATCAGCCTGCGGATGCTCCCGGATGCTCTGTGGATGCCACCCGGAAGCGCATCACAAGCATCCGGATGCGTATGGATGCCTGCCACAGGCATCCATACGCGTCCGGATGCCTGTGATGCGCATCCAGGCGGCATCCACAGGGCATCCGCGCCCAATTCCGCCTTGGAGCACATCAGCTTCCGGATCCAGAATTTGGAGGCCCGCATCGGCTTCACAAGTTATCGCTAACCAAATGATTAAAGCAGTAATCATTAATAAGGTAGCAATTAATATCTTAAAAAGGAAGCAATAGTATTAAAGCATCGCTTATAGATAATATGAACAGATATATAAAGTGACAGCATTAATGTAAAACAGTGACTCTCTTAAGAAAAGGAATTAAGGAGCAGTTGAATAAGGAAAACAGCGATTGTAGTTTGAAAAGAAAAAATGTTTTACGCAGCGCTAATTACATAGTACTCAAGGGAGCGCTTATGTTGAGCAATTTCATAAAGGCTACGATTCATAACAAAGCCACTGGTAACTTTAAGATAATAATCACTATTAAAATGCAATAAAAGCAATGATGAGTATTTTTTGAATGGTTAGAGGCAGCGACCAATTATGAAAGGCTGTGATTAAAGCAAGGAGAGATTGTGTGTTAAAAAGGCTGGTGATTGGTAAGGGTGTGTCCTTTATCAAGCAATGTATCAATTATGTGGTGTGTCCTTTGAAAGGAACACAATGATATAAAAAAAGATTGTGATTAATGATGAGTGTAAGAAATCCATAGGGAGTTATGTAGACAAGTGCATGGATAGGGCCAAGGAGACCATTAGATTCATCTATGGTGAGTTTGAGGACAAATATCATCCCATACTTGATATTAGTGATCAGTAATGGCACCATCAACTTCATGGGCCCTTAAATGCAGCTACCTGTTTTTTGAATTAAGTGTTCCAATTCTATTTGGGTTTAAGGCCAATAAGGAAGTTTAAAATCAGCTCTAAAGGAACTTAACCCTCAATTTGGAACAAAGAACATCTCTAAGATTGAGATCTGCAGAATTGTGCAAGGGAGCCTCTGTACATACAAACTAAATTACATGTAAAACAACTCGAATGATATTACAGCTAAGTAAAAGTCTATTAAGAGCATACTTCAAAACTTTTACAATTTTTTACAATTATATTGAAACTTGAAGTTGAACAATGAGATTGAGTTTTTTTCTCATTTCAAATGCACAGTGGCAGAGTTTAATGCTAAGGTGTTAAATCTTCCAAGTATTGTCATTTGTGGCTTCAGCCAACCACGCAGTGCCTAAAGATGCAAGTGTAATTGGAGTATGTTTGAGCACATAAACTCCAAGAAATGCAACAACTTGTCGGTGCAAAGGTTAAATGATCTTGTCTACATTCATTACAACTTCTAAGTCCATCAAAAGGAAATTTTAAGCTCTATATTATCTCCTATGACATTAGAAGAGGTTAATCCGCAATCAAAGTGGATCACGGAGGTTAAGGATCTTGTCTTCACTAAGGAGGACCTTTTATGTATCGATTTGGTTAATCAAGAGATAGAGTCAACAACCATGGTAAACGAGGATAGAACAGAACAAGACCCCTCAAATATTGATGCCAATGATACATGGGTATTGTTGCATCATCATCGAGGACCTATCTTACATGCCCACGTAGGACTTCTCATATAATTACAAATGTTGGATTGAGTGATGCAAGCTCCTCTCCACCGTAGTTATACTTTTGACATTTTGTTTTGATGCCATGGATTTCATAATCCATGAGCTCTATATATCTAAAACACTTGACAATATTTATATGTTAAAAAATGTTGATTCCTTCAACTCAAATCCTTTTTTGTTTTCATATGATCGTTATATACTTGTGTATGTAATCAGAGTGGCTTCTATTTGATTAATTTAATCTCTTGAAAGTCAACGTATTGAAGGGTGCATAATAAAAGCTTTAGATCCTTACAAATCTCTACATTTCATGGCTTTTTCAATTTACCAAGTCTGAGTGCCAAGTTTGAGTATAAATTTTGTAAGTGTAGTTTATTCTACCATAGTGTTATTAAGTTACAGTATATATCTACTAGGACTCGTCAAAATTTGTCAGATACTTGTCATACTGTGCTCTCTTATAAAAAGATCTCCTAAATATGTCCTTACCAACAATTGTTGTATGGGGAAAGTTGTAAAGCTGCCTTTAGGGCATTCTTCTAAGCATGTTGAATATTTGAGTGCATCACTCCCCTTCACATATCTCATATGCATGTTTTCTTTTACTTCAGTTGCATTTACATTTCTGGACTAGAAATTAATGAAATTGATTTTAATTTCTCAAAATGTAAATTGTAAGGGTACTTGGATCCAAAATCCACAGTAAAAAAAAATTAATGAAAATGAGACCCCCGAAAATTAGAAACAGTGGCTCTTCCTACCCACTAGATTTAGTCCATCAGGGTATTGTAAGTGTAGTTGAGTTGTGGAGAGACATTCAAGAGCCATTCGTTGGGGTATCCTCAAGAACCCTTGAAAGCAGCTTGCAATACTATCATAAAAGGAGATAATTTTGAAAATGCAAGCATTATTAATTTATTGCCCATGGAGGTCTTGCCACCTTAAGTAAAGTATTCTACCTTTTACGTGTTGTATGATTCATTTATTTGCTCACATATATCTTCTGCACAAGTGTTGAACTCTAGATTATTGACTTATGTTTTGAGGAGCACTTCCATTTCCTAATAATTACTAAACTCAAATAAAGCTAACATAGAAGTTTATCAATAAGAAGAATTTGTTTCCATGAGGTATTATCCAACAAGAAAGTTTTAACTAAAAGCAAAATAAGTTAATATTTTCTTCACTTTCCCAGTTGTATTAAATTCGTCTAGTTTTCATCAGTACTACATTTTCTTCTTTAAAAGACATGACACAAGGAATGCTGCCATTGGGCCAAAGATTGACACACAAACAATAAACAAGAAGGGCAACATTTAAAAAGTTTGATATAGTGAATACCTGAACATAGCTGCAAAATGTAAGCCCCCAGCAACCCTATTGCTTTCTTTGCATTCTTAACCTCTTCCTGCCAAATTAAGATCAACAATTAGCAATCTGCATCTATCAAAGTGCTCTTTTCACATGTAAGATTATGTACTCATTGTGAACACAAATTGCATGAAAAAGGATAATATTATTGGAGAAAACGTATGTGACAACCATGTGCAATAATTCACAGAGAAAAAGGTCTTCCTTTTCATGTTGTTTGTGTAAAATGTCAGATATTCAAGAAAAAGATCAAGTGGATGAAAGGAAAAAGTAAAGGCTTAAGAATCCAAAACTTGTTACAAGAACACCTAAGAAAGATAAATAGGAAGTTCTCCAACACATCTTTTTTTAGAAATGATTTCTTAGCCATCTTGATTGCATAGTCACAATGTCTTGGAGGAACAGGAATCAGAAATAAAAGAAACAACAAGTAACTACACACATTCATATAAAAGAATCACAAGTATTTAAAAATATTTGATCACGATAACATTATTTGACAAGTTGTTAATGTGTAATCTTCTTTCAATATGCACATATTCATGTACCTTTATAACCTTTACCCAACCTTGTTATTATGCTTCAAAGTGAAAGAGTCATCAAGTAGCCAACTATAAGTATGAAATTAGCATTAGGACTAAATTCTCTTCTTTAAGAACAGTGATAGATGGAACTGTAAATTAAAATGTAATCATGGCATACATTGGAGCGAAAACAATATAACCATCGTACTGATGTTCAAAATCACTGAAGTATGTCCTTTCAACCCAGGGCTCATTAACTTACTGGTGTATTGAAGAAATTAATACCACAAAAGGTGATGGATTATTGAACACAGAACATTGTGAGAAAGGTGGTGTGAAGAGTGGTTGTGGAGATTCACAAAAACCGTCTTATAAATCTGTGCTTTCGGCCTAAGAAGATAGAATTGAGTGCCCTCTGTCTGCTGGTCTTAATGGAGGAATCGTGGCCTTCGATGGAGTGGAACCAGGGAGATTTCTGGGGGCCGCAGGAAATGGATTATGAGATGGAAGCCAACTCGAAGCTGGAGACTCCAGAGGGGGAGAAAACGGTAAGAATCCTTCTTCGTATGTGAAAGTGTTTTCTCTTACTCTGAATGAGGATATGATAAATTCTATAAAAAGTGAACTGAACAAACTTAAAAATGTTGTTGTTTTCTTTGCCTGCATGGACCCCAATTCTTTACCCTCACGGATGTTTTTTGATGAATGGGTTAATAATGTTTGGGGGAAAAAATTGGGGATTTATGTTAACTTCTGCAGAATGATGCATAAAGGTTTGTTCATTGTGGTTTTCAGATCCCGTGGCATGCAAGAACGAGTCCTACAAAATTTTTTGTGGAATGTTGGGCGGTCACTGTTTCGTTCCTTCCCATGGTCTCACAAAGGGGATATGGAAAAAGTTGTGGCAAGGTCCACTCCAAATTGGCTCGAAATTAAGAATGTGTCGGCAGAATTTTGGTCCTTTCTGCCTCAGATTTTGAAACCATTGGGAAATATTCTTCAAATTGAAGAATCGAGGGTTACCCTCCCCCATTTAAATGCAAGAGTGTTTATCGCTCTTAACCCTGAAATTGATATTCTAGGGAAAATTGCCCTAGAATTTGATGAGGAAAGGTTTTGTTGGGACATTGAAGTATTGGGTAATTTGAATGCATGCTTTCACTGTAAAAGGAATGATCACAACCGAAGAGAATGCCCTTTGTTAAAATAGAAAAATGAAAATGAATCTTTTAATGCTGTACAGAATAATGTTTCTAAGCCACCTCACCTTAACAATAACACTTCTTAGAAGGTTAGTAATGTGTTAGGTGTTGATATTTTGAATGAAAATGATGGCGGGAAAGATTTAAACTCTTGTGAGGAGGGTGTTATCAATAATTGTAAATTATCACTTGTCAATCCTCTATTTGATGAAGATTTTGATGTGGTTCCTACGGGGGGATCTTTTGTGAACCAAGAGGAAGCATCTAAGGATACCCCCAAAAGAAGAGATGCTTAGGGGTGGCATAATGCACAACAATTGGCATTAGCCACTATCAATGAAAGAGCCGACCAAACCAGTAATAATAATTTGATACAGAGTTTTGATAATGAGCCTGCTAATATGAATGTTAGTTTTGGTAAGGAGATGGTGGTATATGAGGAGACTATGGAAGAGGTTCCCAAGGAAGATGGCTCCCCACCCTTTGTGGAAGTCAAAAAGAAAAAAAAAAAAAAAGAAAACCTTAGAAAGATCTTCACTTTCACAAAATAATTCTGATAAACCACATACAAAAAAAAATGGGGAGATGCCAGAGTGCTTCAATAGACTTTATAAGAATCAGAAAAAACCCCACTAATACACCCAAATGATGATTAACATTGCTAGTTGGAATATGCAAGGACTCGAGATGAAAGATAGAAAATTGACAATTAGGGAGTGGTGAAACAAACTCAAGGAGAAGATGTTATCTGTCTCCAAGAGGTCAAGGTTGTCGGATGTCAAGCTCACAATATACTCAAGTTTATTTGGAACCAAGCCAGAAGTTTCTGCACTAATCATGAGAAAGGCAAAGGAGGGTCAGCAATTTTGGTTGGTCCGAGATGGGCTGATAAAATTATTCAGGAGGGCATTTCACCTTGTAACAAGGTATGTTGGATCATTATATCTGGAGGTTAAAGTGGTTATATGCAATATTTATGCCCCTAATGACTACAGAGGTCAGGCAACATTGTGGGCTTGGATGACTACATCCCTACCTAGTGCTCAATGGATTCTTTTGGGGGACTTTAATATGGTTGAACACAAAGAAGAGAAGTGTGGTGGACTGAAACATGAATGGATAGGTAATGAGCAATACTTTTGGGCTAAATGTAAAAGGAGACTCAATTTAACTAACTCTCTACAAAGGAAAAAAATGGACTCCAAAGGAATTTGGTTCGCATGGTGTAATAATCAGGCCTCTAATCAGCGAATATATTGTAAATTGGACAGAATATATGTGGAAGCTTCAACTTTCTCTTTTGTCTGTGACAATAACAATAATGTTCTTAAAGTTACTCCTATCACCATATCTGATCACTCACCTATTACAGCTTCTATGGAGATTGGTGGATGTCAGGACAATTCAAGTTACAGAAAGCAGAATGTGTTCAAACTTAATACTTTCTTGCTCAATGATGAAGATACTAAGGGTGTTATTAAAATGGCTACCTGTCTGTCTAAATTTTGCAATAGTGGTTTGCAGCCTATTGAGAGATGGGAGGCCCTTGTTAATCTATGGAAGAAATTGTTCCAATTTGTTGGAGAAAAGAAGGCTAAAGACAGGTATAAATTAGAAGAGGCATTGCAAAATAAAGTTAATAAAGTGGAAGAGTGTCTTCAACTCAAGGGTCGCGACGTCTTCTTAGAAGGGGAACTAATCAAAACCAAAATGGATTTGGGCAAAATTATGCATATCAGATTTAAGGGACAAAGCATCAGGGCTAGAAGTAAATGGCTGAAAGAAGGTGACAAAGAGTCCAATTACTTTTTTAACATTATTAGACAGAAACAAAAGAGAGAAAGGATTGAGGAGATTACCCTTGATAGTGATCTTACAGATAACCCAGAAGCAATTGGTAAAGCTTTCTATGACTTCTACAGAGTCCTATTTACTTCAAAGCACAAACAAGATAATGTGTTGAAATTGGAGCAGTGTATAAAGTTGATTCCTAAGAAAATCGCGAGGATGCATGTATGTTATCTAGGGAGTTGTCTATTGAGGAAATTGAAACCACCATTAAATCCCTAACTAATGCCAAGTTCCCGGGCCTGGATGGCTTACCTATAGAATTTTATAAGGAAAACATAGACTGGATTGGTCAGAAATTAATGGAGGTGTATAATGAGGCATTTCAGAAAAGTACTATCAGGCCAAACATAAACCACGGGGTGATTAAACTCCTTCCTAAAGGGGGAGACAAAACTCTGGTAAAAAATTGGAGACCAATTACACTTCTCAGCTTGTCTTATAAGATCATTGCTAAGACCCTTGATCGGAGAATTACAGGAGTGTTGGGGAAAATTATTTTTGTTCCTCAAACTGGCTTTATTAAAGGGAGGTGCATTTTAGAGAATTTGATTACGAGTTGAAAAGCTATGCAGTGGGCTAAGGAAGATGGGCAGGATGTTGCAAGGAAGATTGAAATATTGTTTCAAGATTCCTCCACTGTTATAGATGTTAATGGAACATTATCTGAACCCATTCAGCTTCAGAGATCTATTATGCAAGGATGCCCTATTGCTCCCTCCTTATTTATTATTGAAGCAGATGCATTATTTTATATTCTTAAAGCTTCTGAGTTGGGACCACCAATCAAAGGGATTAGATTGCCTAATAATAATTCATTGCTCAATGCTCAATTTGTTGATGACACTGCTCTTTTTACTGTGCTTAGTGAGGCCAAATTTGACAATGTCCTGAACAGACTAGAATTTTTTTGCCTTACATCTGATGCTAAGGTAGCACCTCAAAATTCTACTGTGATTGGGTGGTCTGAGAATCCTCCATCTTGGCTTATTGAGAGAGGGTGGGGTTGGGCTGGACCTTCAAATGTGGTCAAGTACCTTGGGATTCCCTTTGCTATCAGCCCTTCCTTGAAAGATATGTGGGATTGGGTTTTTGCTAAGGTTGAAAAGAAGCACCTTAAATGGTAGACATATCTCCTCTCCTTAGCTGGGAGGGTCCAGGTTGTCCAAAAGTCTTATCTTCTCATACCATATACTATGCTTCCACATGGCTTTTCTGTAACTACCAGGTGAATAAATTGGAAAGGATTTTTTATGGTCAGATGGACAGGGGAATAAGAAGAGACATAATGTGTCCTGGGAGTGGTGCTGCACACCTAAGGAACGTGGTGGATTGGGTCTTTGGGACTTTAAAAACCCATGGTATTGCTCTTGCTGCTAAATGGATTGCTAAATCCATACATGGTAATGAGCCATGGAAGGTGTTGATCATAAATAACATTTGTCGATCTCAGCCTAAGAAAGGAAAGAATTGGTCTAACTTGGGGTTCTGTGACATGTTATTGGGAGGGTTTGATGTTAAGCCTTTTGGTTCTGTTGTTTTCTCCTCACTTTGGAAAGCTTGGTCACAGGTGAGGGAATTCTTAACTGGTAGACATGCATGTGGGCAAGCTCTTACTTATGCATTTATTGATAGATCAATATGGTGGGGGGGTTGTCCTCAATCAGAAACCACTTGCTCTTACTCAATGTTGTTCTACTAAAATATGGCAATCACTGGGCATATCTTCAATTGGTGATCTCCTTATTGGTGGTCGTCTTGGTTTGTGGGAGGAACTCTGTTCGAAGTTTAACATTCCCCATTCTCACAAGAAGACATATACTTTGATTTTAAGGCTACTAGCATGTTCTTTCCTGGCAAGATCATGACCTCTGAGCAGTTTATTGATCAGCTGAAGTGGGTTGATGGAAAAAAATTTCTTGATATTAATGCTAAACAGGTTTATTTGATGCTCAAAGAAGGTTCCAAGATTATACAGTGGATTAATGAGTCTAGTGTTGTGGTTGTTCAGAGTCCAAATGGTCCTTTGTTCTTAACCATTTTTGGAAATGCCCTGGTGAACCCAAAAAGAAACGTCTTGTGTGGCAAATTTTGCTTAAGAGGGTTGCAGTTGGGAATGTTTTATCCTCATTGGGAATGTCTCCCCTTGTGTGTTCTATTTTCTCTGCTTCTTAATCTATTTCACATGTTTTCTTTGAGTATCCTTTCGCCTCTCGGATGTGGTCTTTGTTTGTGGGATCCCCTGTTAGATGGAACACCAAACCTAGCCTCTCCTAGTTTGAAGTCCTTGTTGGTTTTTTAGATTGCTTTGATGATCAACTTAATACATTTTGGTATGTTCTTTGGTGTGAGATTTTATGGTTTTTGTGGTCCAAGAGGAATGAAGATGTCTTTCGTGTATCAAGAAGAATTCTTACTTAGTTTAATCCTATACTCACCTTCTAATACATTATGTTACAGGTTTTTGCAGTGTTGGAGATTCCGAAGAGAAGATTCATGATTTTGGTTCATGAGGGCATGCTGCAGATTTATAAGGCAGATATCAAGTCAGCTCATTTCTTTGACACTGTAAAGATATGTGGGATCAAGAGGAACTGAATGCAGTCGAACAGTTTATGAGGGAAAAGAACATCACCAAACAGGAGGTTGATGCAATAAATAAAGAACCTAAGCTCACAGATGAACCAAAATGGGATCACTATGTTGTGCCTGAGATAGATCCCCCACTGGGGAGATATGAGTCTGACAGAGCTGAAATGAGCAACAATATTGTTTGCTAATGGGATGCAGTTTAAATTTGTTGAAAGTTTATATTTTTCACAAAACTCTCTCGATCTGATTATTTTGTATTGTAATATGGGTCATGCTTAGCAGATGATACTTGGTTGATGGTTATCTCCATAGACAGTCAATTTTGTTTTTGAAGCTCCTTCTAGTGGGTAGTCTTTTTTTGAGTTAATGCTACATTGATGTAATCTTTTGTGAACTATCTTTAATACAAAAAAATTACTTAAGTAGTACATCTAAATTACAAATATATTAAGTAAACAATATTAATATTTGTGATGCTGAACTAAGCACACAACAATAAAGATAAAGGTAAAGGTGACTTTTAATGCCACATACTAGCCAGAATGCCAGTTAGGCATATGAGAACATGTGGGAGAAAGACAATTTTCCAAATTAGACTGTATCCTTTCAAATATGTGCTTCTTTGGATTTGACCTCATCACAAAGTATGATGGTAAAATCAACTTCAAGTGATACCAATTGTAAGAACCCTCTCTGGTTCTAACTCTAACAAGCACTGAATTGTTTCAATTTTGGTTGTTTGTTTTGATGAATAAATGTGGTATATTTGCAATGTTTGATATGACAATATAATGCAGCAAATAAAAGATATTGCAATAATAATTTTCCAACTCAAATCTGAAATTGCATTGAAAATACACAGTTGAAAATTCCAGATTTTTATAATAGCTTGAATACTCAGAATTTTGACAATATATTGACAACCCAGTTCATTAATAACCCCTATTATCTAAAACAACAATACCCAGAAAAAAATCTAGGAGTTACAATTAATGAACTCATGGGTAATACATGCTTGGAAACCCTCTGAAAGGATGAAAAACAGCAGCAGATGAATTCTTCAATAAACAAATGCTTGTAATCTGATTTATAATTGTACCCATAATATCTTTACAATAAACCTTCAAACGCATGCTCAAACCCTCGTCGAAAATCTTCAAAACTTCACCGATTAAGCTCAAACATGACATCTGCATAATGCCATCGCTGGATTGCACAATGAGTTGGATATTTCACCAATTCAAAGTGTTGAAGCCTGTGTAGAATTTACAATTCCACCATGCTGAAATTCTTCAAACCCTTGTTTCTTCACTTCACCCAAATCAACAAAAAACAAATGCACAATAGA
>MU225198.1:1078429-1091698 GCA_018584345.1 Thuja plicata
ATATATATATATATATATATATATATATATATATATTATGCAAACTTATATTATTCTAATATATGATTGATTAATGAAACATTATAAAATTATAATGAATAGACATGTCACTTCACGGGACATGTCTCTCCTAGCCTCTTTCTCAATATAAATGAAAGAGAGATCGTTGCATTTGAAAGACACATACCATATACAATATAGAGTGCTATTACATTTGTAGTGATCTTAAAATCTTAACATGGTATCAGAGCAGGTCGTTTGCTGGGAATGTTCAAATACACAATTTGACATAAAATCAATAGGTCCCTTCAAATTCTCAAGAGCTTTGATTAAGGGAAGTTTTTTTTACCTTGCAGTGAAATCATTGTGAAGGGGAGATTAATACTTAATAGTTGTCTGTAACTCTAATGTTTGGTGCTCGATATTATTTATGAATATTGTGAGTATCAAATGCAACACATAGGAAGACATCCGTAAGAAGCCTATAATCGGGCAAATAAATATTTTCTGTAGACGTATTTGAAGTTGTCGTCAATATTTGTGTGGGAGACTACAGTTAGAATTGAAACTATCTATTTTTGGTAGATATTATAAACAAGCTGATTCATACTTGCTCTTGTTCTCCCTTGTTGTAAACATTATTCGGGTATGATCTGTAAACATTGGAATATTTATGGTTACGACATCTTATGTCTGCAAAATAAATTCAAAGTAACGGAGCACAAGTTCCATGTTAAAGTAATTCTAATTTCTATCTTTTCCACTATCTTCTTCTTCTTGAGCATGCAACTCTAGTTTTTGGAGATAGTTTGACACCTACATCATACGAATTCGAATCTTGGAAGGTTTTGTTTGTGGGCATTGCAGTTCGAGGTTTTCGGATAGTGGAAGGCTCTTTTGGCGGCTTCCGTCATCGCAGTCGACAATCATTTTAGCCGGATGAGTGTGGGTCTACGTTTATTAGCCTCCTAGCTAGGGGTCGACCTTTACGCATGCACAAGTCAAACACTGGTGTGCTTTCTGCAGGCTGTGTTTTTAAATGGGAGAGTTTCGATTTTGAAAAACGTCATGTTCTCATCGACTTGCAATGCTTTTTCATCAACCTACAGCGATTTTTGTTTCCATCATGGTTTGAAATGTCTTGACCTCAGCTATCGCAGTGCTATCTCTATGGTTTGATCTGGTCCCATCATTAGACGCCGCAACACCCCTCCCACTCATCGACATCCTTCGTCATTTGTGGCTTGCCGGTCATCTGGCACCATCACTATGATGAATGATGAGCATTGCGCATCCTTGCAGGAAGTTGTGTGCACGTCTAGCATGGCTTGGGTCATGAGTTCTCTTGTGCAGCTTCCTATAAACAAAGAACTCACAGTGGAACTATATGGCTTGGATTCTTCATTAGTATATTTGTATTAAAAATCCTTCACACTTCCTACAAAGACAATTTCATGGTGTAAATTGTATTTGACACAAGTGTTTAGTGACACACAGTATACTTGGATTTCGAAAGCAATAGTTGGGGCATGCACTCATGGGATTTGAAAAATCATGACACTGCTGATTTTATAACAGAAGTTTGTATTTATGCAAGATCTTCAGAACAACACGATATATTGGAAAATGATGTCGAGCGAAGAAGTATAGTGGAACATTGATGTAGTATCGATCAATTCAAACATACAAATAAGAAGGAATGGAACAGAGGTTCAAGCGGGAGCCAGGACAGGACCAGGCAAAGATACAGTTGTGTGTGAACTCGTTAACCCAACAGTATATTCTGTTGACTGCGTGAAAGCAGCCCCTACAATTCTATGGGAGCAAGGACGGCAGCAACTATAACAAAAGCAGCGGCATAACAGAAAGAAGCAGAGCCAGTTAGCGATCGAGAGATTGTGAAATTGCTAGTGGGATGTTTGCACAACGAGACAGAGAAGAGCGATATCACTATTGAAGAAGGGATATATTGGCAACGCTTCACCACATCGAGCCTCCCCTTTCTAATAAATACTTGCATTATATTAAAGACCACGTCAACATATGCAAAGAATTGTGATTTCTCGAATAAGAAGCCAATATTATTGCGATATAGCCTTGGCAACATTTATATTGTGTAAAAATTTCCATCAACAACAATATACAAAGGCTATACTATAAAAGACATCATTATATAAAAGTGGTGAAAACAATTTTAAATAAAAAGCCAAGTTTCATGTCAAGGATGCATTAACTTGAGTATGAAGAGAAGTTGACGTATCTTAAATTCTTGTGAGATACATTGATATCAAAACGATAAGGAGTTCTTGCTCCTAATATTGAAAATTCAATCCAGTCAACTCAGAAGAGAGAGAGGAAACCCATATTGGTAAATGATGCTCGGTCAAAACCAGAGTTGTCAAGGAAGATTCTTTGCTCTCTAATCTTCAGGAGGATTGGCCCAAATTTCAGCCCTGTTGCTAAAAATGGGTTCAAGTATTGCCTAGGACGGATCAAGAAGCATAAGAACTTGATTGAAGATGGACATAAGATTCAGAGGGAGTCTAACAATCTATCAAAAGCAACCTTGGATGAGAAGGTCAAGAGGTTGATACATGTACTTGAGTTTCAGATGGAAGCCAGATTATCATAAAAGTTTGGTGTTGCCAAGTCTGGGAATAAATCCACAGTTTATTACAGTCACTCGTGTTACTATGGAATAGGACAAGTACATTTGTGTATAGGAAATTGCTCTTGCAAACAATGTTGTGATCATTGATCAAATAAATCATGTGTCAGATGATGAGAGTCTCTTGGAGCAAGATATCTTCCACGATTAGAGTATGTGAATAGGATATGCTTCCATGATAGAGGGAGCAGCTAGTGGATTTGCATCAATTGACATCCAAGGATCTTGATTTAAAGGGAGCAGACCATATCGAGATGGCTTCCCTAGTGACCAGGATTGCAATTCAAATGATGTAGTTCCATGTATGTGGGCTAGAAGGCCTTTATGCAGATATCTAGGTCTTGATATTCCTAGGTAGATGGATAAGTTGTTAGAACAAAGGACATTGCCTAGCTAAGACGGAGTGTTAATGTTTGTAGCTTCAGTCGTATGGTCATTTAGAATACATATAATACTTAGCTATTGATTAATAATAATATATTGTATTTGTATATATATTATATATATATATTATTATTATTATTAGTATATATTATGCAAACTTATATTATTCTAATATATGATTGATTAATGAAACATTATAAAATTATAATGAATAGACATGTCCCGTGAAGGGACATGTCTCTCCCAGCCTCTTTCTCAATATAAATGAAAGAGAGATTGTTGCATTCAAAAGACACATACCATATACAATATAGAGTGCTATTACATTCGCAGCGATCTTAAAATCTTAACAATATGCATCCAAATTTGAACATAAATCCATAAAACTCCACCCTACACACTTGGAATTCAATGGGAATCTAAAATTCAAACCATTCAAATCATTTTCAAACAAAAAAGATTGAAATTTAAACAAGATTCAAGAGGACTTTTTCAACTCGCCTTCAAATGGCCAAGAAACCCCAAATAGACTTGGAAAATGAAGAATACTCCACCAAATTGGATGAAACTTGGAGGAGAGGGAGAAATTGAACCAGGGAAGCCAAAAATCCAATGCCCGCAAATTTTCAACTCCAAAAATTTACCCTATCTCCCAAATTCAAATTTCTTCTTGAGTTTTTTTGAAAATCCTTCTAATTCTCATAAAACCAAGTTGTCAAAAATGAATCCTAAGTCACTTTTTAATAAACCCCCAAATAACTCAAGTCTCATAATAAAATTTAAATCCATAATGTTTATAAATCTATTGAAAGTTTTGGCTCAGTTTAGTTTCTCTAAGGGTTGGATTTTGCATGGGTTAGAGCACATTTATATTTAGTTTCCTTTTATGTTCTAACTAATGGTTCTCCCTCTAAGCTTTTTTTTTGCTTCTAGAGTGATCCTTTATCCCCTACAGGGGGACACGCCTCCGGCTCTAAAACCCCCATCCCTATACTAGAAATGATCCAGGGACTTGGGGATGGCTAGGGGTCATCCCCCTCTCCATACCCGATAAGCCAATAATCAATAGAAACGTTTCTAAAATTCAAGGACGACTTCAAAAAAAATTGAGGACATCCGTACATGCCAAGGACATCCCTCGATCGTCCCCGGGACAGAAGGGCGGCGTCAACACTTTAAAAACACACTTTTTCTTTTATAAAACTTTCTTTTTTAATTTTGAACTGGGCCCCTCCTCCCAAGTTCGTCCTAACATGCTTATTACTTTGTTTTTGGCTCATTTTAGCATTTCTCATATAGCAAAAACTAGAGCAGTAGCAAGAGGGTTCGAAGGAACCCATTTAAAGAAGAGAAGCAGTAACAAGTGCAAGAGATAGAAGGAAGAGAGGGAAAATGTCTTGCTTGAAGCTTGAAAGAGGTAAGTTGCATCCTTCCATTCTTTTGTATTTCAATTTTTTTCAAAACTTGAAGCTTGAAATGTCTATTTTTTATTTGTTCCATTTTTTCAGTATTCAAACTCAAAGAAAATGAGCAGCAGTGAGAATAGTGGTAGTAGTGAGAATGAAATGGAAGTGGGTGGTGGAAATAGAATTGAAAGTGTTTCGACTAGTAGTGGAGAACAATCCAACTTGTTTTAAGTGCCCTTCAAATATCATGGAAAAATATGCAAAGATCTCTCTCAACAAGAAAAAACCTCATCTCCAATATGTTACACGTAGGGATCAAAGGAAAAAAAAACTCATGGGGGAGTAGGGTGTGGGATTCTCACATTTGTTTAGATGATTTTAGAGGCAGCTACACAAGGGTGAAGTCTCATTTTTTGGGTATTGCATGCCATGGGGTTAAATCTTGTCTAGAACTAAAAGAAGAGAGGATAGAGTGTCATAGATTGCATATGGAGGCTGAAATGGGGAAACAAGGTTTGGCAATGTTGGCACCTTCTTTTGCAAATGCACAATCATCTAGGCCTATGTCATCTACTATTGGTAGTAGTCATGTTGACAGAAGAGGAGAAAGGAAGATGAGTGGTGGTGAGAAGGGAGCATCGGTTGAAAGTATATTTAATGTGCAAGCACGAGAAGCTAGAAAGTCTTCCATTGCCAAATTCTTTTTTGCTCATGCCATCCCATTTCATGTGGCCCGTTCCTCTTATTTCAAACAAATGGTGAATGATATAACCACTATTGGTCCCTCATTCTACCCCCTGGAGATCATAAGCTACGAACTACTCTCCTAGACAAAGAGTATTCCAAGGTTAATGTGTTGTTGGAAGATATGAGGTAGACTTGGGTAAGGTCAGGTTGCTCCATTGTGATGGATGGGTGGACTAATGTTAGACATCGGCCACTCATCAATATCATTGTCACATCCCTTGCTTACTCTTATTTTCTAAAAGTCGTTTATTGTTCAAGGAAACATAAAGATATACACTTCTAGTTTACCACTTTGTGAGATGTCATAAAGGAGGTTGGGCCTGCTAATGTTGTACAAGTGATCACAAATACAACACGTATGTGCAAATCAGCTGGTTTGATGGTAAGCACATCTTTTGGACCCCTTGGTGTGTTCATGCATTGAACAGTGCATTGAAAATCATAAGGAAGATAGACTAGGTGAAGCAAGTGGTGGCAGAAGTTAGAGAGGTTCAAATGTTCATTTGCAACCACCGCACATCACTTGCTCTCTTTAAGTCCTTTACAAAGGAGTTCCTCAAACCGGTTGAGACAAGGTATGCCACTTCATTTTATTAAATTATTTCAATATATAAAAACATTAGGAAACTAAACTTTTGAAACTTAAAACACCGTTACATGTGTATCCAAATTACATTGGGCCTTATAATTATATATATAATAGGTATGCCACTTCATCTTGTTGGAGAGGATGGTTGAGGTGCATGAGCCTCTACAATTGATGGTGGTGAATCTAGAGTGGACCTGATGGACTAATTCAAGCTCTCCTCAAGGAAAATCAGTCAAACAAAAGATCCTTGATGACAATTGGTGGACCACAATGAGGTAACAAGTCGTTGACTTTATTTAAAATTAAATATTAGATTTTTATTTTCATATTAAATTTATGATTATAATTCTTTTGAACTTTTTGCTTGCATTTTGCAAATATTTTTGCTCTGTCATCTCACCCATTATAGATGTCATTAGATATGTCGATACAGACTCTACTAGTCTTGGAGAGATATATGACACATTCGACAAACTGCTTGGGAAGATAAAGCAAACAATTTTGGCTAGGGATTCTACTTTGGGGTTATCTGAGCAGCATATTAGGCCAATTGTGATGCGAAGATGGAACCTAATAAGCACCTTGCTTCATATGTCAACCTATGCTCTGAATCCCAAATGGTATATAGAAATGGATGGAAAGGTGCCTCTATGTGATGATCTAAAGGTATCAGATGGGTTCACACAGGCCATTGATAAGATGTATCCAAAGGAGTAGGCTTACATACTTCGCACTCAATTCCTTGACTTTGCAAATCTTCAGGCTCCAACATTGAGTAAACCACAGGCAAGGGTGGATAGAGTTATATTAGCTCAGAGATATCTTATTGGATGGTGGATATGGCATGGGAGGGATGCACCACAATTGAAGGTGCTTGCCTGTCGCCTCCTTACACAGGTTGTTAGTTCCTCTGCTACAAAGAGGAATTGGTCTACATATGGCTTTATCCACTTCATCAAGAGGGATAGAATTACCTCTAGACGAGCGAAGAAACTAGTGGCCGTGCATAGTGCTCTTCGACTTCAAGATCGCCAGACTCCAGAGTATCAATAAACTCCAACTTTATGGTGGGATGTTGGTCCTGAAAATGTGGCCCAACTTGATGAGGGAGACACCACCAAGATTGGTTGGGGTTCTGTTGGATGTGGTGGAGCATGACAATGGTCGTGACTCAAAGGAGGACTCTAATCTTGATGCAGTGTCAGCAAATGCAGAATAGGAGTAGTAGTGCACTTTGATTTTTTGAATTTTGATTTTTATATCGTAATTGAATATGAAACTATATGGCAGCAGTGTAGCCTTTGGGAATTTTGTATGTTATTATTTTAATATCGCATGCATATTGACAATGAATTTTGAATTATGAATGCATATTGACTATTGACTATTGAAATGTTATATGTTAAGGTTTTATTATGTTTAAATGGCATGCTTTATCCATGTTCTCATATGAATGTAATGTATAATGCACATTTCCCTATATATTTTAAATTTTCCCTATATTTATATAGTCGTCCCCTTGCTGTTCCCAAACTTGGTAAAAAAAAATTCCATCCCGAAAACTAGTCCCCCCATCCCCTACAGACCTCGTCCCATAAACTTGGGGTAACCTTATTTATCCCCCTTCCTTTTCATTATTTTGACAGAGTGTCTAGGTAGATTGGCAACTAAAGCTTGTCAAGAAAAAAATCACTAGTTATAGATTGGCTAAAGGAGCCTACCCTCTTACCCATCTTCAGTTTGTGGATGATTCTACACTCCTAGTTAAAGCCACTTGCTTGGAAGCTCAAAACTTGCAGAAATCCATATTTTTTCTAGAGTTGTTGGTTAACTGGTTAATCATGCCAAATCAAGTATGATTTTTTTCACTACTCTAGTAGACTAGATTAAATTCTCAACATCTTCCACTTTTAATGAGGATTTTGCTTCAATAATTGAGGTCCCTCTTGTAGCTAAACAACATAAAGATTGGCATTGGATTCATCTTCCACTTTAAATGAGGATTATGCTTCAATAATTGAGGTTCCTCTTGTAGCTAAACAACATAAAGATTGGCATTGGATTGTCAACAAAGCAAGGATGAAACTGCAAAAGTGGACTAATAAATGGCTTTCATGAGGACAAATGTGTTATGGTAAATCCATGTTGTATTAAACCTAAGTTACCACATTCGCTGCCTAGACATGGAAGTCGGAATTCGGTTAGAACCAAATTCGAATTTGATTCGTATTCGTTTGAAAGTTGTCGTCAGACTGAGAAATTCGGTCTAAATTCGACAAATCAAACCCTGCCAAAATTGTCAACAAATTCCGTCGACTTTCTCCCATCCTCTGCGAGCCCGGACAAAATTCGCACGAATGTGGAACGAATTCGCATGCCACGTTGGTTTTTTGACTTGTCAAAAGGTTGTTTTTTTACTTTTTAGGTCTATTTGACCTTTTTAAACCTAAAACGGCATATGTTTAAAGTTTTTTTCACATTGAATATATCATATTTCATTTGTGAAGGCTACGTGAGTTTTGTTCTTGGTTTGTTTTTCTGAAGGCACAAAAATTTGCATGAGTTTTCTAAAGGCGAACCAGCGTTTTCTGAAGGGTACGTGAGTTTTCTAAAGGCATAGGAATCGCTTGTAGGGAGCCGAAGCTTGCAAATAACACTAACAGAGATAACAGGTAGGGTTTTGTAACTTGTTTATGTTCATTGTTGTTTGTTTTTACAGTTTTTTTTCATTTTTTTTACAAAATGAAATGAGCTCCCAAGTCTAGATTGATTTTCTTTTTTTCATTTTAGTTTTTTGCTGTGTTGTTTGTAGATTCATAGAATGGCAAGTATTTCTAGCACCGGAAACTCCCACTTCAAAACAAACAGATGCTCTCCACTGTGAAAATATGTGGAAATGGTTCAACCAATGCCAGGTGGAGGAGGTTTTGTGTGGATTTGCAGTCATTGCAAAGAGGAATCTAGTAGCTCTTAAAATAGAGTGAAAGCACATTTGTGCTTTATTCCTCATAAAGGCATTAAATTTTGTACAGGGAAGCCAAGAGTTAAGGGGTGCTACCTAAAACCCTTCTTCCAAACCACATTGTGAACAAATATATACAAGAGCAAAAACAAGCAGACGAAGCAGCTGGGAATGCAAATTCTCATCCTTTGCAAAAGTCTAGAAACAAAAGCATCATCTATGGCTTCAGTTTCCACTCCCAGTGAGCCACCCGCAGAGGGCCATCCATTCTTGTGTGCACCTCAAGAACCAGTGACAAATAAGAGAGCAAAGGGGCCCTTGGAAATATCATTTCAGAATGAAGCTAGAGACATTGTCGAGGAAGACATGGCAAGATGCATCTATGCAAATGGATTGTCATTTAATGTTGCCCGCTCACCGTATTGGGAAAGAATGATGAGATCAGTTAATGAGGCTCCAAAGGGGTTCAAGGGCCCGGGTTATGAGAAGGTGTGCACCACTTTATTGGACAGAGAGGTGATCCATGTAGAGGCTCTAATGCAGCCCATCAAGGATTCATGGATCGAAACAGGTGTGACCATAGTATCCGATGGATGGAAAGATGTGAGAAATCGCCCTTTGGTCAATGTTATTGCAGTGTCCACAAGAGGTGCAATGTTTCTGAAAGTTGTGGATTGTGAAGGGGAGGTGAAGGACGATCCTATCATTGCAAACATTCTTATCCAAGCCATTGAGCAAGTTGGCCCTCAAAATGTAATTCAGTAATAATTGACAATGCCAAGAATTGTAGGGTTGTCGGGTTATTGGTTGAGCACTTCAGACACATTTTTTGGACACCTTGTGTCGTCCACTCTCTCAACTTAATGCTGCAAAAAATTGGCACAAAAATTGGAGCTCTTGAAGGTAAGTTAAATTATTTTAAAAATATAAATATGTTTTATAAATTTAGACTTTAAATTTAGTTTAGTAAACTTTCTATGTTGTGATATTGTGATATGGGCATTTAAATCTTGATTTTAATTTTTAATTTATTATTGTTTTGATTTTAAAATAGGTTGTGGAGACCCGCTTTGCCTCCAACACTATTGTTTTGAGACGCCTTGTGAAGGTTAAAGAGGCATTGTCTAGAATGGTAATCAATGCTAATTGGAGCATATGGAGGCAATCTAATAGTACCAGGGCAGCTGCCATAAAGGCAATGATACTAGATGACTCATGGTGGGATCGTGTTGAGTGCCTCGTGAGGTTCACTGAGCCTATATTGAGCATGATCCGATACACTGACATGGGTAGGCCTTGCTTGGGTGAGGTATATGATGGCATAGACTCCATGATTGAGGATATTAAAAAGATCATAAATGAGAGAGAGCAAGATCCTGAAGAAAAGTTCTTCAAGGAACTACAAATAATCATGGTAGAGAAATGGAACAAAATGACTACCCCTTTGCATCTCCTTGCCTTTGCATTGAGCCCCAGGTTCTATAGTCAGTCGGTCCTCAGAGAGTGTACCACTAGAGTTGCCCCATACAGAGATCCTGAAGTTGCTCATGGGTACAAGGCAGCCCTTCAAAGACTCTTTCCTAATCACATACGACCTACAGTGAGGTTTGAATTCATGAGTTTCGCAAGCACCGGTGATTGTGGTCATGAGGCTCTTGAAGACAAGAGCAATGTCGATGCTCATAAATGGTGGTACTTCCATGGACAAATGTACCAGCACCTAGAACCCATTGCCATCAAAATTTTATCACAAGTTCTTAACTCTTAAGAATCTAATTTCTAAATTCTTGTTGATGAATATTAAATTTATATTTTTAAATTTTTTATTCAAAACTCTTGAACTCTAATTTCATTGAAAATCTTGATAGGTTGCTAGTTCATCATCATCCAAGAGGAACTGGAGCACATACTCCATCCACTCAATAAAACGCAATAGACTAAATTCCAATAAGGCGGATAACTTGGTGTGATGTCCTCGAATTAGCAGGTTCTGGGAACCTGAATATGGTTAGCTCACCAGCGCGACCCTCGTGAGTTGACAGTTTGTTTTGAGGGTCTTGGCATTCAGATTCTATTTCTGGACTTTCTATTTTTAGACTTACTATTTATCGTAAGTCAGTTGGAGGCCAGTTACTATTTCTGGCAGTTCAGTTGAAGACCAGGTTGATCAGTTTCTTACAGTGGATGCAGGATTCGTCATCAGAGGCATAATTAATATTAATTAATAACATGTTATTAATTAATAAATTGATTATAGTATTATAATAATAATAACTTATTATTATAATACTTTTAGAAGTTGACGTTTTGAAGACTGGTTAACTGGAATTGGTTTTAGAAACTCTTGCATCCAAGGAGTTATATAATCAGGCTTATTGTGAAGATCAATCATCGATTATATTTTATTAAAAACCCTTGGTCTTGAGAATTGCTCTCATCTTTCTGAGCCCTTGCTGATTTATAAGGGTCAAACTAGTTCAAAAGACTGATTCTTCTTGGAACTAATCTCCGATTGATCGCTGTTGTATGATCAATCAATTCTTCATTGGGCTGTTGTATTCATTGAAGAAACATCTGATTTCTGGAACTGAGACCTGCCTAAGAGGTCACATAGCTGCGAATGAAGGAAGGAAACATGGCGGAATTCAATGAATGCTGAAGTCTTTCCTTGTATTTGCACCTCGAACATACTAAGGCCGTAAAGAATACAGTCTCAGCGTAGGAAGAAGCTAACGCGTGAGAGTGTGGGGAGTGATACAGTTCTCAGTGTAGGCTAAGAAGCTAACGCGTGAGAGTGTGGGGGAGTTGTGGAGATCAGTGCGGCAGGAGGAAAGGCTGCCGTTATTTGCAGAGGAGGCCTGGGGTATCGCGGGCACTATTTGCTGCCACCAAACACCGCGTAGCAATAGCAGTAGTCACGCGGGCAGTGTCTGCAGACTTCTCCCAAGTCTAACGTCAACCACAGCCACAGTGGTAACGTCAACTGCAGCAGCAAGGACAGTCAACCGCAGCCAACTCTTGGATTTTTGCGGGAATAAGCCCAGGTTCTTTCGCTAGTCTTCTTGAAATTAATAAGTGATATGCTATCAAGAAATTGTAATGTTTTCAGCTGAATAAATTAGTTAATGTATTTGAATAAATCAGAATTGTAGATTTATGATTGGAATACATTGTTTCTTGAAATCTATGATTGTTTCGGAATCCAAAAGACATGAAAATTGATTAAATTAAACAGTTAGTGAATTCATATTAGCTTAACCGAATAAAGATAGAATTTTCAGTGGATTCAATTTATAGAGCCTGCCGGGTTCTTCACAATGGTATCAGAGCGGTTTCCTGCCAGCCTGCAGGGAAATCAGGTCCAATTACTTTTATTTATCTGAGGGTAATATTATGGCAGACGACAAGAGATTCATTCCTGGCAGACATTATTACAGGAGAGGCGCTTCGCCTCCACCAAATGTGGACGATGCAGAGATCCAGTTTGGTACGATACTAGGTGGTGATAATAATGCAGGTGGATCAGCAGGCCAGGCCGGGCCCACTGAGGCAGATATGGACAGAGAGGCTGGGGAAACCTTCAGAAACTTAGCCGCAGGCCAGCATCATGTAGCTGATGTATTACATGAGCTCTCTGACACTTTGAGACGATTCACTCTTTCTAGAGGTCAGAGCAGGGAGAGATCACGTGATGCTTCTGTCGCATCACATCGGTCACGGGTTGATGACCGGCACAGAGAGTATGAGCCTCGGACTCCGAGACAGGAGAGAGCTGACAAGACAGGTAATAGAAGAGATCCATTCAGGCCCCAAGGGCCCAGATTTATGAGGCCAGAGACTGACACTACCAGTGTTGGTGATGAGAATGCCCCCTTTGCTGACGACATAGTCTCACACTATGCCAAATGGGACGCCCTTCCCCTAGCCCTGAAACAAAACTTGAATTTTGACCATTACCTGACTCAGAAATGAGAACATACTAGGGGAAGACCTGCACATGATAGGCAGAGAATGGGGAGTAACGATTTGAGACAGGTAGCTAGCAAGATGACGCTAGCACACTTTGATGGCAGCAGTAGGGTCACTGCTAGGGCTTGGATCCACAAGCTCGATACTTACCTTGCATTGCGTCCGATGACGGAGATGGACGCTATTAGATTTGCAGTCCTACACTTGGATGGATCTGCTCAGGACTGGTGGTACCACGGACTTAGGTCATTACACCATGATCAGATCACCATCTATCAGGAGTTTGTGGATAGATTAATTGAGCGCTTCGACAAGAAAGACCCCAAGGTCTATTTTAGGGATTTAGCTCAATTACGACAGATAGCCAACCTAGAGGCTTACATCAGCGAGTTTCAGCGTATTTCAGTGATGGTGTATGACATATCAGAGCGGAGGAGGGTGATGCTTTTCCTAGAGGGATTAGTTGAACCACTACGAGGATGGGTTAAATCCCTAGATCCCCCATCACTGCACGAAGCCATGAAGAAGGCTAGAGATCTCGAGG
>MU225198.1:1093661-1126357 GCA_018584345.1 Thuja plicata
GAAGGCATTCAACGTGTACGATAAGGAAATGTTGGCCATTATGCATGCCTTGGCCAAATTCAGACAGTACTTGGTAGGAAGTAAATTTTGCATCAAAACCGACCATAATAGTCTGAAGCATTTTCTTTGGCAGCGAGATCTTAATGAGAGGCAACAGAAATGGGTGAGTAAGTTGCAATCATATGACTTTGATATTACTTATATCAAAGGAACCCAAAATGTGGTGGCCGATGGTCTGTCTCGGAGACCCCACCTTTGTTCACTTACCCAGGTCTCCGAAGCTTAGAGGCATTTGATTCTAGCTGAGTATGCTAGGGATACATGGGCAACAGGCATTATTGATGGCAGTATCCAAGATGACCGATATTCCCTAATGGATGAGTTGATCATTTATAAGGGAAGGATTTTTCTTGTGGCAGGATCAGGAGTCCCTGAGATAGTATTCCGAGCCTTCCATGACACACCTATGGCAGGTCATCCAGGTTTCTTTAAAACCTACCGGCAAATTCGGGAGAGGTTTACCTGGAAGGGACTGAAGGGAGATGTTCAGCGATATGTTCGCGAATGCTCTGTTTGTCAGCAAAACAAACAAGAGCATACTTACCCCGCCGAGTTGCTACAGCCACTTCCCATTCCTGAGCGGAAATGGGAAAGTATTTCTATGGACTTCATTGTGGGGCTACCCAAAGCCCAAGGACGGTATTGCATTTTCGTGGTGGTTGATAGGCTCACGAAGTATGCACATTTTTTCCCTATCACCACTACCTTTTCTGCAGTACAGCTGGCCGAGTTATTCTTTCGGGAGGTGTTCAGGATGCATGGCTTACCCCGAAACATTGTGAGTGACCGAGATAGCCGCTTCATGAGTCACTTCTGGCAGGAGATCTTCAGGTTATGTGGTATAGAGTTGACACCGAGCACCAGTTATCATCTGCAGACCGACGGCCAGACTGAGATTGTCAATAAGTGGGTGGAAGGCTACCTGCGGAATTATGTTTCATCACAGCAGAAGGCTTGGGTTAAGTGGATCCATATGTGTGAGTATTGTTACAACTCCACATTTCACATGAGCATACAGATGTCCCCTTTTCGTGCTTTGTATGGCTATGATCCCCTGACCTTCGTTGATTTATTATGCAGTGACAGCAGGGTGCCCACTGCAGGAGAGTTACTGCAGGACAGCCAGGACATTATGAGGGCATTGAGGGATAATATACAGAGAGCCCAAAATGTACAGAAACAGTATGCAAATCAGAAGAGGACAGCCCGCTCCTTTGAGGTTGGGGACATGGTTTATTTTATGCTACAGCCTTATAGGCAATCTTCTATCAAGAAGAGTGGAGCTGAAAAGCTCAAACCACGGTATTATGGTCTGTTCCGGGTGGTTAGACGAGTTGGAGAGGTGGCTTATGAGCTAGAATTACCGGAAGAGAGCAGAGTGCATAATGTGTTTCACGTTTCACGCCTCAAGGAGGCCTTAGGCCGAACTGTGACTCCTTCTGCTATGTTACCACCCCTAGATGATGAGGGGAAACTGGAATTGATACCAGAGGCCATTTTGGATATCCGCGAGAGGCAGTTGCGCCGGAGAACTATCCGGGAGTTTTTGGTCAAGTGGCAGGGGTTACCTGACGAGGATGCCACTTGGGAGGCCGAGGATATTGTACAGCACCCTGGATTGCGATTGCTTGAGGACAAGCAATTTCAGGGAGGGCAGACTGTGATGTCCCCGAATTAGCAGGTTCTGGGAACCTGAATATGGGTAGCTCACCAGCGCGACCCTCATGAGTTGACAGTTTGTTTTGAGGGTCTCGGCGTTCAGATTCTATTTCTGGACTTTCTATTTTTAGACTTACTATTTATAGTAAGTCAGTTGGAGGCCAGTTACTATTTCTGGCAATTCAGTTGAAGACCAGGTTGATCAGTTTCTTACAGTGGATGCAGGATTCGTCATCAGAGGCATAATTAATATTAATTAATAACATGTTATTAATTAATAAATTGATTATAGTATTATAATAATAATAACTTATTATTATAATACTTTTAGAAGTTGACGTTTTGAAGACTGGTTAATTGGAATTGGTTTTAGAAACTCTTGCATCCAAGGAGTTATATATTCAGGCTTATTGTGAAGATCAATCATCGATTATATTTTATTAAAAACTCTTGGTCTTGAGAATTGCTCTCATCTTTCTGAGCCCTTGCTGATTTATAAGGGTCAAATTAGTTCAGAAGACTGATTCTTCTTGGAACTAATCTCCGATTGATCGCTGTTGTATGATCAATCAATTCTTCATTGGGCTGCTGTATTCATTGAAGAAACATCTGATTTCTGGAACTGAGACCTGCCTAAGAGGTCACATAGCTGCGAATGAAGGAAGGAAACATGGCGGAATTCAATGAATGTTGAAGTCTTTCCTTGTATTTGCACCTCGAACATACTAAGGCTGTAAAGAATACAGTCTCAGCGTAGGAAGAAGCTAACGCATGAGAGTGTGGGGAGTGATACAGTTATCAGCGTAGGCTAAGAAGCTAACGCATGAGAGTGTGGGGGAGTTGTGGAGATCAGTGCAGCAGGAGGAAAGGCTGTCGTTATTTGCAGAGGAGGCCTGGGGTATTGCGGGCACCATTTGCTGCCACCAAACACCGTGTAGCAGTAGCAGTAGTCACGTGGGCAGCGTCTGCAGACTTCTCCCAAGTCTAACGTCAACCACAGCCACAGTGGTAACGTCAACTGCAGCAGCAAGGACAGTCAACCGCAGCCAACTCTTGGATTTTTGCAGGAATAAGCCCAGGTTCTTTCGCTAGTCTTCTTGAAATTAATAAGTGATATGCTATCAAGAAATTGTAATGTTTTCAGCTAAATGAATTAGTTAATGTATTTGAATAAATCAGAACTATAGATTTATGATTGGAATACATTGTTTCTTGAAATCTATGATTGTTTCGAAATCCAAAAGACATGAAAATTGATTAAATTAAACAGTCAGTGAATTCATATTAGCTTAACCGAATAAAGATAGAATTTTCAGTGGATTCAATTTATAGAGCCTGTCAGGTTCTTCACACTTGGTCTTTGTGCATTCAAACTTGAGGCTCGCAACACACAGAAAATGCTTACAAAAAAGGGGAGGCAAGGCATTGGGATGTTGAACCAAAGCGTGCAGAGTTGGAAGATTGGATTGCCCACTTTGATGCACTTGCACTTGATGAAGGTGATCATGAGCTACCTAGTGATGTTGAGGTTGATCCAGAGGCTAAGCCTAACATTGCTAGTACTAATGCTAGTGGCACGTTTGCTGCTTCTAATCTGACACAGCAGAATGATGATGATTTGTTTGATGATTTTTTATGATATTTGATCATTGATGGCTGATTAGTAATGTTAACATTATTGTTTTTAAATTTTGAACCAAAACATTGATATGGTGGTGTATTTTGGCATTTTATTATGTCATTTGGACTAAAACGTTAATATATGTGCTGGTATATTTTGCTATGTTGCTTTATTATTAGCATAGTGGTGTATGAACTTATTTGCTGCATATATATATACATATATATATATATATATAATCTTGCACGGACGACCGCAAAACGAATCCGAACCCAACCCAAAAAAAAATTGGACGAATTTTGAACCCGCATCCATACCAGAATCCGAACCGGCAACTTAGTATTAAACAGAGGAGAATAAAGCTCCTTATATAGATTTACAAAGAAGATGTTTCTAAAAGAAACAATCATGAACTAAAGACAAAAATAGAAACTACCTAATAAACTAAAGACTAACTAAGATGATCATTAAAGAAACATTGCAATATTCTAATACCCTCCCTTAATGGTCATCGTTTAACTACCCTGCTTGCAGAAGACTGTACATGTCTTGTGGTCATAAATTCTTCAAAACATTATGTTGCTGCTGAGACCCTCCCTGGATCTGCAGAATGTCAATGACCAAGAGTAGCCAAAATCCGTGCAAAAAAATAGAGAATGTCGCCCCCTTCTTCAGAATGCTCTGCAACAAGAGACAAGAGCCTGCCACTGAGATGAATTTGCCACTAACCCTCCCAGAATCTGCAAAACTTCTAACCAAAAAACATCACAAAATGTCCCACCTTATGTTGGATAATAGAGTTGTCCCTCCCTGTAGCCAGAGACATACACCGAGAACAATTGCCATGAGTTTGAGGAAAAATCGGCAAACCCTCCAATTTTTTGCAGAAAAGCACAACGCCACAGAACAAACTGCAAAAAGTTGCGTTTTTACGGAAAAAATCGCCAAACCCAAGATTACAAATCATCATTTTTTTTTAAAAATGGTAAAAACCCACAAAGGAATCCCACACAACTTTGCGAATTATGAATCCAGAAACGATTTTTTAGGATAAAATTGAAAAAACAAACAAATAGATGGCACAAAATCCAAGACACGGATAAGCATACAAAACATCGTTTTTAAGGAAAAAACAGTAAAACCTTTCTAGAAACCAAAGAGCACTCCTTGACAAGAGAAAACCCTTAATTTTTGAGGAAAAAATTATAAACCCAAAATAATAAAAAATTCAAGTGACAATATTCAAACCCACCAGAATTTTTTTTAAGGGAAAAAAGTTATGAAAACCTATCAGAAATTTTCTAAGGGAAGAAATTATGAAAACTCATTAGAAATTTTTTAAGGGAAAAATTATGAAAACCCATCAGAGAACCTTCGTGCGGAAAAACACGAGACTTCGCATGTAAACAGCATATGCAAGCAACATGCAACTCACAAAAAGCACATGCAAGAGCATGCAAGTACATGCAACAAACATGCAACCCTCAAAAATCAGAGACTTTTGCTCAAACCAGGAAATCGCGCTATCAAAAGCCTCGACCAAGCTCACGATTTTCAGCAAAAATCTTTAAAGAAAAACCACAAAATTTTCATAAAATACCTCCAACGAATTTTATTTTAAAAAATCGAAAAACATTTTTTTGGAAAAAAAATTATAGATTAGAAGAGGCTTGTTCTTAAAAAATTTGCCAAATTTTATGAAATCACATCAACCCGCTCTAATACCATGTTATGGTAAATCGATGTTGTATTAAACAAAGGAGATGAAAGCTTCTTATATAGATTTACAAAGACGATGTTTCTAAAAGAAACAATCCTGAACTAAAGAGGAAAATAGAAACTACCTAATAAACTAAAGATTAACTAAGATGACCATTAAAGAAACATTACAATATTCTAATAAAATGGCATTGGCTAAGGCGGTCCTTCAAGCCCTACTAGTATATGTTTCTTCTATCCAAAATATTCTAGGTCAAATTTTGAAACAATTGGAATCCCTTGGCCAAACAATTCATGTGGATGGTTCGCAAGATAAAAGAAAGTGATCCCTTACTAGATGGGAGACTCTTTGTCAACCCAAGCTGGAAGATGGTTTAGGTTTAGAATCCTCCACCAAGCACAATAAGGCTTTGGCAACTAAACTTAAATAGAGAATCTTATGGCTCCTTTTATTTTGTGGGCGCCTAATATTTGAGCCAAGTATGTAGAATATTATGCCTCAAACAGTATCATTAGGTTGTCTCTTCCCTCAAAGAGATCACCCATTCTTGCTGTCCAAAAAGTGAGAAGCTCATAATAAAAGCATTTGTTTTGGATTTTGGATAGCTCCACCCTTTGGGTGCCATAAGTTGAATCCAGATGGTGCTTACAAGGCAATTCGAGTAAAGCTAGTATAAGAGGCACTAGTAGATATTTTGATAAATTTGTAGCCTTCTTCTTTGCTACAATATTGGGACATACAACTAATAATTCAGCAGAGATCAAAGTTGTTTCTAAAGGGATGCAAGAGATTTTCAAACTTGGGTGGCAAAAACTGCATATTGAATCTGATTCAAAGACAATCATCAGATTGCTATCTGATCCTCGAGGGTTCCATAGCAAGAGAGTGGGAGAAGATTCAAAGCTTGCAGGATAATCTTCAGGTGGTTCAATCCAGCCATATTCCTAGAGAATGCAATAGAGTAGCGGATGGGATAGCCAACTGGGCTCTTGACAACCACAACCTCATTTGTTATGGTTCGACCCCTCAATGGTGGTTGGCCAAGCTTCAAGAGGATCTGAGAGATTTTAGATTTTGATTTGTCCCAATTAATTCTAACATGCATCCTTCTCTCTATTTTGTTGGGGCTTGGACTAGTAGTTTTCAGGCCTGGCATAGTTAAATATGTACACTTTGAATTAGATCATTTCAATCAAAACAAAAGGAATCTTGAAAACGGACAATCATCTCTAAAATGTGGAAAAAATCTAGTCTCATAGAACAGTTAGGAAGCAAAATGAACAGAATTACAGATCTGATTCTATGTGAATAATTGAAGTGCAGAAGAAAAACAATGTTAGAAGCATACATCTATAGATTTTTTTTAAAAACCCTTCTAAAAAGAATTGAACTCATACACTATTTCAGTCACACTAAAATACAGTCCGAAATTGAACCTCTACATAAAACAAGACAATCTTGACATCTAAGGATCAGAAAAGACTACAGAGCTGTATTTCAAGAAAAATGCCAAAAAATTTCCAGCAATTAGAAATGCATCTAGAAACACCAGCTTTTGTAAACTTCCAGAAAACAGCCCAAAGATTCTAGCAACCTCCATGCCTTTTTTTCTAAATTTCTTTGAAACGAGAAACATTTCATATTCCAAAATATGAAAGCTGAAACTATGAGTTCACATATTTCAAAAGAAGACTAAAAATTACCAGTTCAGAAATTATATTTATGGATTTAATGCTTAAATGGCAATTAGAATTCTAATTTAGTGTCCACGTGTCCACTAATCATTTATGTCCAAATCACCTTGCCCTGGAAATTTTTTTATAATTTTCTGTCTTTCTAGACATTTCCTGTTAAGCCTGCCCCAGAAAGTTTCTTATAATGTCTCATTTCCAAAAACCTGTGTAAAAGTGTAAATATGCATCCCAGAATAAACAATCACCAATATCAACCATAGTTTTCTTATTAAAGAAAGAATGTTAGTGTAATTAATTACACTTTACTTAAGGTTACTTAGGATAATGCATACATAGTAGCTTGCATTTGAGACACTTAGGAGTCTACACCTTTATTTGCACATGGTGTACGAGAAATTCCACTTTAGGTGGTGATAGTTGATATCACATGTCACTTTATGTGTTGTCTCCACCTTTAGTTCAGAATTATCAGTTCAAAAATTATATTTATGGATTTAATGCTTAAATGGCAATTAGGATTCTAATTTAGTGTCCACTATCATTTATGTTCCAATCACCTTGCCCTAGAATTTATTTTATAATTTCCTATCTTTCTAGACATTTCCTGTTAAGCCTACCCCAAAAAGTTTCTTATAATGTCTCGTTTCCAAAAACCTGTGTAAAAGTGTAAATATGCATCCCAAAATAAACAATCACCAATATCAACCATAGTTTTCCTATTAAAGAAAGAATGTTGGTGCAATTAATTACACTTTACTTAAGCTGACTTAGGATAATGCATACATAGTAGTTTGCATTTGAGACACTTAGTTTGCACATGGTGTAGGAGAAATTCCACTTTAGGTGGTGATAGTTGTTAGCACATGTCACTTTATATGTTGTCTCCACCTTTAGTTCACATATCACTTATCGTCCTCCACATGTTGCACATACTTCATTGCACAATGGAGGATGATCCACCTTTGGTGGACATGTGATTCCACCTTGTGTGGGTGATAAGTTATCTCCTTGGTTATTGTGGTCTCGTATTGCCTTACCTATATAAGCAGGCACATCTTCATTGTACTCATCTATTGAGTACAGTTACTCATTCATTATTGATTGCAATTCAGTTATTACATCATTGATGAGAAAACAATTGTTCTTGTCCATATTGTCTCTCTTATTATTGTGCTATTCATTTGACTCTAGATCTTGGGTTGTTGCTATTGGCAAATTCTTACATGGTATCAGAGTCATTGGAGCATCCTTGAGCAATCATTTTGGAGAGATCTTGGTGTGTTTAAGGAGGCATGTTTGCAGATCTGAGGACCAGTGAGCTTCAAGAGTGTCCTATGCCAAATCCGAGCTCACCATTGCGTCCGGGAGACTCTTTCGGTAAATTTTGACTATAAATTTATCCATATTTGGTGAAAGTTCTTTTGGGGCAAAATTTTTGTAGCAAACTGAGTCGTATGGTCTGGTCTGCCAACGACGGTATGATCTTTAAAAAAAAAAAATTATTTCTCCGTTTTTAATTCATTTTCACAAAAAAAATTCCAAAATTTGTTTTGGAGCATTTTCAGACCTCCCTGTCAGTTTTGCAGGGCTATTTATTTCTGCAAAGAGTCAAATCCGCATTGACAGTGAAGTCACCCGCCAATTATTTTCGGCAACAAGCGATTCCCACCACCCAACATTTCGTTGGCTTCGCAACTTGTACATGTGGTTTTGCATATATACTGTTCAAAAATCCAAAGCCTGGTAGATGTGGGATTAAACCCACTATCCACAACAAAGCCAACGCCACCGGCAAACACTACAACTAGCAGCAAATCGCGGGAAGTGGATGGGCAGCAGACTGTGAACAATCAGACTGTGAACAAACAACTTCAATTATGAACTTGTGCCACATTCATACAGCTAATAGCTCTCAGCGCAGCAAATTTGGGACTAAACCCACAGTACACTCCTGTTCGCAACGAGAACTGACCAGTGCAGACCAACTGACAAGACACAGTCTTCAGAGCAAAAGATCGTAGGCAATCCATGTCGCCTAATTACCCCTCTGACACAGATGGCACGAGCAAACAGCAAAAACTTTAGCCGGTGTTCATCTTCACTATCAAAGGAGTTGCGCGATCCCAACAACCTCCCAATGACAGTACAAACAGATACTTTTGAACCACCACATGGCAGCCCCCTGTTGTCCACGTGACGCATCAATCACAAGCCACGCGTCCACAGTACAAAGTCTCCACGCGACATCTGGCAATTTCCAGTGTATACACAGATCTAAGTATACCGACAACATTTTTTGGTGGCTTGGGCTTCACAAAATTGATCCCACAATTTGTATGTGCCAAATTATGTCTTTTTTATACTTTAGCACCAGAATTCCATATCATGTGTTTCATTGACATGTTTGTGAGCATTGGCAATGCAATTCTTGGTTGTGATTGTAGTTGGACATTACTAAAAAAAATTGAACACCCTCCACGAGGGCCAATCTCAGTGCAACACATGGCAAAACAATCATCTACCAAGCAAATCTCAAGCACAATCATCGTTTGGAGCCACGTCATCGAGACAAGTCAATATCCGTACACACAGTCAGTGTCCCAATCAGCAAGCTATGCAAGCCATGTCGGCTTTTGAGTGATTAAAATTGACGTTCATTTAGCCATCAAATCTGGGGAATGGTTTTTTGTGACTGTCGTTTGACCGTCAAATTTAACCTCCTAAATTGTTAACGTCAGTGAGGTTTGAAAATCTAGGACCCCTCACCATTTGAGTTTTCAGATTTACAGTCCATCTTTGAAGACTCATAACTTGCTCATTTTGACTCCTTTTTTCAAGCAATATTTTTTGATTTGGGGTAGAAAATCGTAAACTTTCTAGTGGTGGTGTTATTTTCTAATTTTGGTGGACAAAATTTTCACAAATCTCAATTTTTGGCGACTGTATTTGTCCAATCTTCAAATCTAAAACTTTTGGGGCTCTGTTTAGGCTCATATAGACACATTTTGAGGTGTCGTTTTTATTGAAAGTGCATAATTTTTTGTCTACTTTTGTAATTTGCTATCAATTTGTAGCCATTGTAGGCAGAAATATCGCTTTTAGAACTTGGTCTTTTTTTGGCCATTTATGATCGTTGTAATGTTTGGATTTTGGTTAGATCTTTAGCAATATTGAATTGAGTATGATTCGGCCTCATCAAGGCAATTATCATCATCAAATCAGAAGTCCACTTAGCTCTTGTTTGGCAAGTGGCAATTGTACACGCACTGTATATAGTGTCAAAATCATTATTTGGGGGATGATTTCTTTTTTTTGTGTGGTGGGGGGGGGGCTTCTTTGATTGAGTGAATTGGGGGGGAGGGGGGGGGGGGGGGGTGTCTTGTGTGATTGTGTCTCTTTGTCTCTTATGCTCTTTCATTTTTGCATTATGGATTCTCCTAAATTTCCACTTTTAACTCCACATAACTATGCTACACAGAAAGATAATGTATGGAGTAAATTAATGGAAAAAGTTTTGAATCATTATGTTGATTGAACAATTAAAGAACCAACAGACCCTAATGTTGATGCTAATGTGAAAAATGAATGGCTTATCAAGAGTTCTATGGCTCTAGGTACTTTGGGAAAATATATTTCTCCTAATCTCATTTTTCATATTGCCAAATGTAAGGATGTCAAGGAAGCATGGGATAAACTTGAAGGTTTGTATGGTAAAGTGAATGAGATTAGGGGATACACACTTGGGGAAGAACTTTCAACTTGGATCCTAAGAACTTTGACATAGATCAAGATTATGTCAACAAAGTAAATGAGCTCAGAGCACAACTTAAAGATTGTGGTATAGCCAAGAAGGATGCATAGTTAGTCTTCGGCATGTTGAACAAGCTTCCTTCAGAATATGCAGCTTTTGTTTCAAGTTTTCAGACTCGTCGGTTGACAATGGGAAGTGCCTACACTACACCGTTTGCAAAGATGTTGATGTTAGAACAATCCAAATTGATGAGCATGGGTATTCTCAAGTCTTCAAAGTTGAAAGCTTTGTAGCAAATCATGGGAATCAAGGGAATCAAGGAAAAGGTTCTCACAAGAAGCAAAAGCAGTGGAAGCCAAAGAAACAACAAGATAGAGCACAATCAACCTCCTCACATCAAGGCAATTCTTCATTTCTTTCAACAATAAGGGAAATTCAAATATGAAGGAGAGGCCAACTTGTTCTTATTGCAAGACGTTTGGTCATGATGAGCACCATTGTCACGCTAAGCAGATTGATGAGTTGAAGAACATCATAAAGAGGAACAACATCAATTTGCCATCAGCCTACAAAGAGAAGGATTCTTCTCCTTCCACTTCCTCATAGTCAAAAGGAAAAGGGAAAGCATTTGTGGCAACTACAAGTTCTTCATAGGAATGGATACTTGATTCGGGTGCCACTCAACACATGTTTTCTTCAAAGGAACCTCACATTCTCATACGAGATGATACACAAATGGAAGTTGAAGGCAAAGGTTCGGTAGCCATGGATGAGGGATCATTTGAGGATGTTCTCTATGTTCCTAACTTGAGCACCAATCTACTTTCAATTCACCAAATCACTCTCTATGGAGATGGAATGAAAGTTGAGTTTCTTCCTGATTCAGTTGTGGTAAAAGAACTTAAGGATGATGCTTTGGTGGCATGGGACAAGCAAATCATGACACAAGGCTTTACTCATTCTCCCACTTCGTGCCACAATCTCCTACTGCGTTGCTTAATCACTCAAATTCAGAAAGCAAGTTATGGCATGAGTAGTTAAGACATCTCAATTACCACTATCTTCAGCAACTAAGCTCCAAGGATATGGTCACAGGTCTACCTCCTATCAGCTTTTCAGATGGTGCATGTTCAGGGTGTTCTATGGGCAAGCATCCAAAAGAGAAGTTTGACAAGGGAAAGTCATGGAGAGCTTCAAAAGTTTTTTAACTAGTTCACAGTGATGTAGCAGGTTCCTTTCCAAGGCTTGCTATGTCCTCACTTTCATTGATGACTTCTCTTGCTTCACATGGGTCTACTTTCTTGGTCACAAGAGTGAAGTGTTTGACAGATTTCTACCCTTCAAGGCTCATGTTGAGAAGCACTCAAGGAAACAAGTTAAGATTCTTCACACAGATAATGGAAGGGAATGTGTGAATAGTAGACTTGAGGACTTTTGCACACTTGAGGGAATTAATCTTCAACACTCGGTTGCATACACTCCATATCAAAATGATACTGCAAAGAGAAATAATAGAACCCTTAAGGAGATCGCTAGTTGCATGATTCATGCTAAGTCTCTTGGTCCAGCATTTTGGGCAGAAACTATAAGATGTGCCACACACATCCAAAATCAGGTTCCTCATAAAGCTTTGAAGGACATCACTCCTTTTGAGGCTTGGTGTGGTAGAAAACTAGTTGTGGGACACTTCAAAGTCTTTGGTTGTCCATCTTGGGCACGAATACCTTCATAAAAACGCAAGGCATTGAAACATCAGAATAAGCCTTGTATATTTCTTGGATATCTTGAAGGTGTTAAGGCATATAAACTTACGGATCCTGAGACTCGTGAGATATTCATTGAGAGGAGTGTACACTTTGAGGAAAGGTTTCCTAGCTTGGCCTCTACACCTCCTCTTCCTTCATCCATTGTGGAAAGTGATGTTAGTGACTTAGGTGATGATTCCACCTCAACTCTGACTCGCAGGATTACACCTTTGCAAATGCTGGTCAAACAAACAAGAAGAAGCATATATTTTCAGACTAACTTCAAACAGCCTGGACTAACTTCAAACAAACAGGCCCTTTCTCTAGTTGTTTTGTACGAGTTATCCCAATTTTCTTGAGAGGCAGAAGAAATCAATCCTTCTGCATCAAGCAATGTTGGAGCAATAGGTAGTTCAGACAAATTGATAGTCTCCTATGTGACCAGTGTTACAACATTCAGAGATTCACAATATATTAAGTTCTATCAGACCTTTTGTTGTCTTTCCCTTGATAAATAGGAACATTCTCGAAAGGAACACAATTAGGTCAAGTATATGCAGTAGAAGAACTTTGTCTAACTTATGATGTTCTAAAGAAATCATCAAATCACTGCCTAATATTCTCCATAATTGACAATCACTATTATCATGTCTTCTCCAGATATACTAAAAGATTTGTGTCACTTGCACTCTGAATCCTGCTTTCCACATACATAGTATCTGAATTTAGCAATATAGCATCCCTCTGCTTAGGAACACAATATATATATATATATATGCCTAGCAGAACCATGTTGTTCAACTTCCTACACATGCAACCCATACTTATTCCACAAATATGTATGTCAATGTGGAAATATTGCTGAGCAATTACTCTTTAAGCAATCAATTGATGAAACTTTACCTGCAGCTGTGTTTAATAAATGCTTTGCAACCAAAGTAAAGAATATCAATTTTAGATCAAAGCAAAAAAATTGTCATTTGCTGCTATTTACAGGAAAGTTTATTTGTTAGGCATTTTGAATTCCAAACCAAGTATGCTGCCCTCTGCAAAATATTTAAATTTACCTCTGCCCTCGTACGAACAATTTGAATGTTAGGGATGCTAGAGAGTTCCACAAAATTCTCCATAAAGCAACAGCGTTTCTGGCGAGGTTCAATAAGAGTGACCTGCCAATCTAGCAATGGTAAAAAGATTCCATTAACTATGTTCAAAATTCAAATAGTTATTTACTTTAGAACAGCAAATGTAATACAATGAATTGTGCTATAAATTGACTTCCCCATAGATGGAGACTGTATTTTCACTAATCTAAAACCACCCAGCACAAAGGTTAATCAGGGTGAAAAGAAATCACTAAGAATATCATTGCATATAACAGTTTTATGTTAGCAAAGTGCATCAGCATCTGGATTAAGCCTAGTAATATGATCAGTGTGTACTGAATACTTTTTTACTCAGAAGATAAGTATCAAATGCGTTCTGTAATACAAAGTACAACAGATGATATTATAACACTTAAAATGTGTATTTTTATAATACCAGAAATTTCAATGACATTATTCAAGTAGATATCATCCTCATCATGGAGCATACGAATGTAGGAGCACAATAGAATTTGAGTAATCTTGCATCACCCAAAAAGAGTTCACTTTTGTAATGATGTGTAATGTTCCCTATTGGTACTTACCCTAGGTTGCCCTAGAATTCCCAAATAAGGTATCGACCATATTTAGGAATACATATTGTCCACTTTATATCTCAATTTAGATCCTGCAATCAGGTTAGTTATCATTAAGAAAGATGAATAAGCATTTCATCCTAGCAAAGTTACAAAGAGAATTCTAGTATCATTATAAATTACATAATGTACATGTGGGATTCCCTTAAGGCTTTTCCCAACAACCCGTCCACATTATGAAACACCATGGGAGATCATACAAGGCGCCTCAATCCTATCCATCAAGCCCAGGAGCACAAAATGAGACCTTCCACTCGGCCTCCTAGCCCCACTCGGGGTTACTACTACTCGAATGGACCCTTATGCTACTTCCATTCCTTGTAAGTACATTCTCCCCTCCGTAATGGGACGGCAGATTGGCTATAAGCTTTAAAGGAATCTTCATCATTAATCATGCATAAAATCATATTTTATTATTATTTATGCTTACATTAGAAGCAATAGAATTTATGCATACATTCCTACTTCTTATCAAATGAAAGACAAATAATGTAATGTCCCCCAAGTAGAACTTACTCCAGTTGTTCTAGAACTCTCAATTAGAGTTTGGATTTGTAATATCTACTCTGAAATTATTCCAAGTTTGCTTTGCTTCTTACTAGTTACTATTGTAATGAATTGATTATCCTTGATTCTCGAGAATATATGATTATCCTTGATTCTCGAGAATATATATATATATTGTGTGTGTGTGTCTTATAATCTCTGATCTGATATATTAATGAATTGATAGAAGCATAAATAGAATCACTGATATGACAATATGCAAGATATATTAATCATTGGTCCTAAGCCTTGTTAATCCAACTTATGTGATGATCCTAATGCTGATCTCCATGAGGATTTGATATATTATTTCTGATATTTGAATCTTCTTACTTACGTAATGAATCAAGTACAATTGCATTTTTTTAAAAATTTTGTGAAAAATATCCAGGTTGCAAGTTCTTCTGCAGCTGAACGGAATTGGAGTATATACACTTATTCACTCAATGAAGCGTAACCGGTTGGTTTCAAAAAAAGTTGAAGACTTGGTTTATATTCATTCCAACTTGCATCTTTTGTCACGTAAGGAGGAACACTACAAGGATGGGGCAGCGAAGCTTTGGGATGTAGCCCCTAAATGTGTCAACTTGGATGCAACCATTGAGGATCTTACTAGACTCACTACAGCTTATGATGATGGTGAGTACATCCCTACACATGGTGCATCTAGTGCGAGTGGAACCGCTTTGGGTTCAAATGGTCCTGAACTTGCAGCAGCTGAAGATGAAAATCCAATAGATGATATTTTTTTGATAATCCTTTTGATGATTGATGAATCATGAACTACATTTTGTAATTGTAATGATTTTCTGAATTTCATTGGAATTGTGAACATAGACATATATGATATGGCTTCTTTGAATATTTGTCAACTATCAATTGGCATTTAATATTTATCTTTGGCATTTGGCATTGATCAATAATGAAGTATCATACTATCAAATGATTTAATTCTGTATATTACTTCATTTTTTGTATAGATATAAATTTATATATATACATATATATGTATTTTAATATATATATATATATATATACATGTGCCCAAACGCATCCAAAACCCACAAAAAAAATTCATGCATTCATGTACCGGGTTCTCGTACCTGCATCCGCATCCGGATTTGAACCGGTAACTTAGCTCCTTGGTAGGATCACAATCTTCTACATGGTCGCTGTTCATTGCTGATCACTAGGCAAATATTTTCTGTCCTATTCCTCCATCAATGGGGTCATGACAATTATGCATATAAAATCAAATTTTAATAATGAATATTAATGGTTCACAAAACTCCTGTAGCTATTTAGCGTTGAAAGACTACTCTTTGTTCTGTCCAACTCCATGGTTTGGTCTCAAATGTTTCTCTCTTAATTTGCCAGCATATGATCTTTTTCACATATACTTTATTCACCTTCCGCTTTGATTTGTGATACTTCAAACTCTTGCTTACAGCACTAATTTCCCTAGGACTTCAACTGGCACCAAAGATTACACACGATATGCATAGACTTCCTTTCTTAGCAATAAACGCACGAAATTTGAGGAGTTTCAATGTTGTATGGTCTCAGCAAACACGTCCCTAGGTAACGCTGATGATAGATAAGTCCCTAGGTAACGCTGATGATAGATAAGTCCCTTGAATACTTGGAATGATTTCTCCTTCATACTTTACTGGTGAAATGGTCACCACCTTTCATGAGAATTGAGTCACCACTTTTCATTGTTACCTTTGGGAATAATATTTTATTCCCCTAAATTGATCTCCCCTAGATCTCCTCAAATGAGACCTCCCCTTTACATCTTCCAATGTGAGGGAGAAGTTACATCTTTTCATCATGTCTGCCCTTGGAAAGAGTCACGACCTTTCACAATTACCACCCTTCGAAAGAGTCACAACCCTTCATCATTCCTGCCCTTTGAGAGAGTCACAACCTTTCATAATTACAGTCCTTTGAAAGAGTCACAAACCTTCATTATTCCTGCCCTTTGAAAGAGTCACAACCTTTCATAACTACAACCTTTTGAGAGAGTCACAACCCTTCATAACTTTTCCCTTTTGAGAGAGTCACAACCCTTCATAACTTTTCCCTTTTGAAGGACTGACTTCCTTATTTTCTTCTCTATTATTTTTTTCTTGATTTGCACCTTCCCTTTTCTTTTCCTTCTTCTCCCCCTTTCAAATAAAGTTCTCTTCTCCCTTTTATATCTCATGTTTGGGGGAGTCGCAACTTTTCATCTCATGCCTTTTGACCATTCATTATACTTAACTAAATTTTAGTTATGTTTAATTTTATCCTTTTATATTTATAATTTAAATTGTATTTTTATTCTTTTAGTTTTATATTTAAATTTTATTATTATTGTTTATTATTATATCCCATTTCAAAATGGGAACATTACATGATGTGATTTGGCTTAAGTGTGCATTGTGAGTTTTAGTGTGCAATTCTAGTTGTGAGTATTTGGGAGCGCCTAGGTAGTCTACAATGTTACCACAAAGGCCACTGGTTATGAAATTGGTGTAGCATACACGCATACAATCCTGGAGGGGACCCTTGCATGAGTTTTGATAGAGATAAACCTTACGGCATTGAAGAGTGGAAATTCGCAGCCATTAGAGAAAGAAAGTGAGTCTGTAGGAAGGATCAACCATAAAGCCTCTAGCAGCATTACCATTGATTTTCGCAAGGATGTACAAAGGAGAAGGCTCTCTACAATAGGGCAAGTCCAAATGTGTGAATGTTAAGTCTGCATTTTTAGTCCTCTGGTTTGGAGGCGAGATCGAAATGATGGCGACCATGTTCACAAATGGACTATCACTCGATGTAGGAGAGGATGATGCAAAAATGAAATTTTCTTTCTTCACATTCAGTTCACGAAAATGTAGAGAAGGGGATTCAGCACTCTCGAGATGATGGAATCCCAATGGGTGAATGGCCCAACACTACCTCACTTTGCTAGCACTCTAGCGAGGTAGGTAGATTAATTTAATTTAATGAACAACTAATGAGATGTGTAAATTGAAATATCGAACTTAACAGTACGAGATGATAAAAATGTTCTTATATGGAAACTGAAAGAGCAGGTCACAAAGATCAACTGATAGGCTCTATGAACTCTCTAACCAAGGTGCATGCGCAAGTTTAGGATGATAGCGCAAATGCAAGATGTCGTCGCAATGCACATGTGTCCTATACGGACAGGGTACAAGGGTCGTACCAGAAAGGTACAAGGGCAACAAAATCACTCTAACAAGATGCTAAATAACTAAAGGAGAGAATCTTCATACAAATAGGCAACGATAGTAGTCTCCAGCACGCTACTCCATTCTTCTCTCCAAATTTGCACACAGAGTGAATGAGGAAAAATGTTGGGGCTATTGTTTAGAGGCCTGCCAAAGTCAAACCCATACTTTTGTGTTTCCACCTCCACGGACAGCCAAGATCGATGAATATTCGATCCAAGATAATAGATACATGATAGATAAAATGTATTATTGATATGCTACTTCAAAGCCAATGAAAGTGAATGCATGCAAAATGGAAATAATTCCCCTTTGATGCCAAGAAGCCAGAGCTCACTAGAAGGAAGGCAAGAGCAAGTTGATGGACAGTGTGCAATGGAGATGATAAACTAGTAGCGTGGAGTTGGGAGAATGACCAAGAAGTTGTCAAAATTGCCAAGAGAGAGTGTCCAAGTAACCAAGAAGTTGTAAAAATGATCCTGTATAGCCAAAATGGAGCCAAAAGGAAGCTTAAAACCAACTCGGAGGAATATCAACATCGGTGACCTACCATATGAGGCATTACACTACCAAGGACAGAAGGTGTAATGCTCCAACAGCCACCTTAAGACTGCAGATTCGCGAGACAGGTGTCTGCCACACAAACATCTCAATGGCACATGTGTCCTAAGTCAAAGCAGTCCACATGGTTGGAAATTTGGTCTAAAATGGTGACAAGGCAAGCAGAGGCTTACGTGGAGATGTTGATTCAGCTAAAGTGAAGGTGCCATACGACATGGAATTGCACTGGGTGCAATTTATGACATTACACTTGGACTCCTTGTCAACACTATGACACTTATGTGCATTGAAGATGACGTCCAACTTGGGACAGTGGTGTGTAATCTAACTCACTCAAAGCAAATTGAGCTACATGCCCAAGACAAAGTACACATTCAGGAAAATGAGATTTCTTCCTCTAGAGCTTATATGAACATTGCCTTCGACAACAATTGTATACTATTTACCACCACCAAAGATTACTAAATCTTAGCAAGATTTATACTCCGTGAACCAATCTTTCCTATTTGAAAAATGTCATGATGCTCCTAAATCAATATATCGACTGCTTTGAATGCTCTACAACATGAGCCTTCTATTGAGACCTTCCCTAGATGGATTTTTGATCAACCAAATTCTTTTTGCAGTGCTTCTTCATATGACCAAGTTTACCACAATAGTGACATGTGATAGTCTTTAGATTCTTTGAAGAATCTTCAGGTTTTCCTTATCCTTTCTGCTGAGTGGACTTGCCTTTTCCCTTGTCCTTGGTAGTAAAATCTTATTCCACACTAAATCACTACTACTACCAAACTACTTCCATTTGTCTTGTTGCACAAATCATCGATGTTCAGGACAACATTGGTAGATGTGATGTTTAGAGTCTATGAAATGCTCATTGGACCATGGTAAGCTTTTTCAATGTGATGACTATGATATCTTTGTAAGAGTCATTGATGGACTTGATCTCCTAGGATCACCTACAAAACCAAGATCAACCTACTACACAAGAGCAACAAAGATGATGAAATGTTGAAATATGGTGCAATACCAAAATAATGATATTATCACACTCAAAATGATACAATATGCATCAGCACTCCCTTGTTCTGACTAAGCTGATATGAACTCATATGAGTTAGCTCTGAATCAGCCTGAATAGTTTTTGGAGTGAGTAGCTCATAAGGGAGAGGAGAGTGTTGATTATATGGTAGAATAAAGGCATATAATTCCAAGAGGAATAATAACTCCCAAATAACCAAATTAGGTGGGAGTTTTACCTGCTTGGTAAATGCCAGAAAAATGTGGTTATGCCAACTCAGGTAAAGACAAGAGAATGGTTATGGGGAGGTGGCTAATAAATCCAAAAGAGGGTGAGACATTCAACTACCCAAAGTTGGGTGTGAATGACAAATGTGACTGTAGGATTTTGCCATATGTCCTCATAATTATTCCAAAATAGCCTAGGCTAGCTTAATATATGTGTAGGAAAAATAAATAATCCCTAACGTAAAATAATAACCTACACCAACACCTCCCCTTAAGCATAGCTTAGGTGGATGTCAGGATGCAAAGATGGGTCTCGTCTATAAGGCCATGTTAGGTACCCATTTACAATGATAAAATCTCTAAAAAGATGAGAAAGATAAAACCCGTAGGACAAAACTCCCCCCAAGAGAGAATAAGAGAGACCGTGCAGTCCCTCAATGTAGAATCTCCTGCATTGTTGGTGAATGCTCAAAACAGGAAGCTGAATATGGTCCAAGATCGTCGAACAATATTCTCCCCCTTACGAAGAAATAAATCCAAGGATGTATGCAGGATATCCTCCCATTCTTGAAAGGAATATGTAAGAAGAATGATGAAGATGTATGATGTCTCTAAACTCTGCTTAGGTGTCTCCATGTCAATGCCCAAAGTTGTCACCATCAAATCAAGTGTTTTAGGCCACGTTATAGGAGATGACAATCTAGAACCTAGTGGAGATGGATGTAGAACAAAACCAGATGCAAAGATATCCTATTTGAGGAACAAGGTGCCTCCTCCACATGTTGCTCAATAGTGACCACAGTCATGTCAAACTGTGAGGAATGATCATGTGGGTAAAGACCGTGAGGGTTTGAAGTTTCCCCCTCATCATCTGAAGAAGACATAGAAAATTCATCAAAGAGAAGATTTATGTACTCAATAGTGTCCTCCAAGTCTGCAAGATAGGACTCAAAAAACAAACAAGCAATGTTTGTCAAGTACTCATCCTAAGGAGTTGTGTTTGTCAGACAATGAATGTCTTGTTGTACTGAATCAATAGGAGCCATAGTAATACCAAAATCATCATAAACAATAGTTGATGTAGGAGATGGAATATCAACACATGTCTCTTGAACCTCAGTTGAAACAATACCAAGATTCACTTGACCATATTGAATCTCCTCAAAAGTATCCACACTAGATGCCTGAGTGTGTACGTCAGCCGAAGGAACAATAGAAGAAAAGTGTGAGAAGGTGTATAATCGGGATTGATGATCTACCTTCCCAATTGCCAGAATATCTCTTCTATGCAAATCCCGAATAATCACAGAATCTGGAGTGAACTCAACACTCTTTCCTTCCCCACCATGTGTGATCTGATAGATAGAAAGGATATTTGTTGACAATGAAGGTACACAAAGGACATCATTGAATGATCCTTCGTCTATGTCAATAGACCCTTTCCCACAAACACGCATATGTGTGTTGTTAGCCATCAAGATGTTTGGTGACGAACAAGATTCAAATGAAGAGAACATACTCTGTGATGAAGCCATATGATGTGAAGCTCCAGAATCAAGGATCCATCTCCTTAACTCAGAATCTGCAATTGCGACAAGTTCTTTCCTCTTTTGTTTCTTTGGCTTTGAATTAGATAAAGATGGTGTATCTTTTGACATTGTTGAAGGTAAATTGATTTTATACTTTGTCAAAAGATGTTTCAATTCATCGATTTTTTTTAAATAACATTGATGTTCATCATGCCTAGATTTCTTGCAATATGCACATGTGGGCTTCTCCTTTTTAGATGAAGCCCTTTTTGAGGTAGAGGATTCAGATTCTTTGTGTCTTGTTCTTTTTCTTCTTTTGTTTCTGATAAGGGTTCCCTAATTCTTTCTGTACCTTAGGCTCACTAGAAATCAATGCTTGTGACTTGGAAGTCTTGATGATACCCATTTGAATTAGCTTTGATTCCTCTTGGATTAGAAGATTTGAAAAAGTAGGATCAACATATGCAGCTCCCATAGAAACCCTATTGGTGTGAAAGCTAGAAACAAGTACATAATGCTCAGGACCAAGCTTGGATAGCACATTGAGAATCAACTGTATTTCCTTCTTGGTAATCTTGCAATCCTTTAGCTGTGTTCTTAGTTGCTTAATCTTGGAGATGTACTCTTGGATGTTGTTGAAACTTTTTGGATCGAGATTCATCAGATCATTATCAATTTGTTAACCCTTAATCTTGTCAGTTTTACCATACAAATTTTCAAGACCATCCCAAGCCTCTCTAGATGTCTTGAATGATTCAAGATGAAATTGTAAATCAAAAGAGAATAGTGAACATATGTAACCAATAGCTCTCTCACGATTGATGTCCCACGCTTGAAGAGCATTAGCATTAGTAGGTGCAGGAATAGATTCTTTAGCATAGCCTGTGCATTCTTTTTCCCTTAGATAATTCCACACTGATTTTTTCCATGATTCATAATTATATGGAGTTAGGAGTTCAATTTGAGTTTCCCCATTTGTACTAATACACAACAAAAGGAACCAAGGCAATCAGAACAACACAAGATCATCCCCCCAATTCACTCAATTAATGATCCCCCAGAAAAATATGATTGTGGCACTTTATAAACTAGCGCGTTTACAATTCTGGAGTTATTTTCCAAAGTTTTACAATGTCCAAATTGGACCCAAATACTCGATCCGAGGTCATAAGTGAAAGTTATAACCGTTTGAAGTTGAAAAAACTGGGATTGTCCTTCAAATTTGCTAAGAAAACTGATTTTTTGGAAAATCTGGATCACTTGAGAAAAATTTGATTCCACCACTGCGAACTTGCAAAATTCTTCCCCAAATCAAAAAAATTGCTCGCAAAATAGAGCCCGAATGTCTGAGATATGACCTTTAGAAGATCATGTGTAAAATGCAAAAATCCAATGGACAGGGGTGTCAACTAGTAAAAAATGAACCTCTGCCAAATTTAGCTGACAAGCTGCTAATTTAGAATGCCGCCAAATTTGGTTGATGTGTTGATATATTTGGAGATGCCACCAACTTTAGAGAAACCACCAAAAAGTCTACCAAAATTGGAGTCCTTCCTGCTAAAAATAGTTGTATTGCCAAAATTATCGAACCACCATTTTCTTGGCATGAAGTTTGAAGAAAGATGCACAACAGCCGAGGAGCAGGGAAGGTTTGACTTCTTTTACTAATCAAATTTTGATTTCTTTTAAAAACTAAACAAAATTTGTGGGTCGAAACCTCAAACAACCCTGTAAAGGGGTCCTGTGCGGGGGTTAAACCCCAGGCAAGCTGCGCTGCTATGGCAGTGTCGGGCACGAGCCTTTAAGGTTCGTGGTACCCCAGCAGGTACGGGGGCCTACACTCACGCAGGTATCTTGATACCAATGTTTTTGTTTTTATTTTATTTTTTTGATAAACCTTTTTTCAAAAGTTTAAAAAATATAAACTTTTACTAATAAAAATTAAAAAACAGATTTTTTATTTTTTTAATGACAGAAAAATAAAAAAATATTTTTTTTTGGGCAAATTTTCAAATCCATACCACAATTAGGCAGGGGTGATTTTGCCTCAAATTTGACTGTCACTCAAATATGGAGTATCTTATATCAAAATTTATCTGTTCAACAATCTGGACTCGATGGTGATGTTCTTTTCAGCTGAAGATGCACCCAGCAAAAGCTCAACGTTGAATTTCTACCAAATTTGAGAAGGGGCTTGCAGATCTGGAAGCTCTGATACCATGTAAGAGTCGTTGCTAGACTTGATCTTCCAGGATCACCTGCAAAACCAAGATCAACCTTCTACACAAGAGCAACAAAGATGATGAAATGTTGAAATATGGTGCAATAACAGAATAATGAAATTATCACACTCAAAATGATACAATATGCATCAGCACTCCCTTGTACTGACTGAGCTGATATGAACTCATATGAGTTAGCTCTGAATCAGTCTGAATAGCTTTTGGAGTGAGTAGCTCATAAGGGAGAGGAGAGTGTTAATTATATAGTAGAATATGAGCATATAATTCCAAGAGGAATAATAACTCCCAAATAACCAAATTAGGTGGGAGTTTTACCTACTTTGTAAATGCCAGAAATGTGGTTATGCCAACTCAGGTAAAGACAAGAGAATGGTTATGGGGAGGTGGCTAATAAATCCAAAAGAGGGTGAGACATTCAACTACCCAAAGTTGGGTCTGAATGACATGTGATTGTAGGATTTTGCCATATTTCCTCCTCATAATTATTCTAATATAACCTAAGCTAGCTTAACATATGTGTAGGGAAAAATAAATAATCCCTAACCTGAGGTAAAATAATAACCTACACCAACAATCTTTTTCTTCCATCCTACGACTAATGGCCTCCGACTGATCGTGAATGCCTTTGATTTTCATCAAATGATCCTGCAAAGACATTTTCTCATCCATCATAATCAAGAACAACATATATTTAAGGAAAAAGGTCGGGCCTTTATCTGACTCTTCGTGCAGAGATTTTAGATGAGTCCTAATTTTTGCAAAAGTCTTGCCACACAAAACTTTTGGAAGCATTTAATCTGTGACAAATGACTTGATGAGCATAACAACTTCACGATTACGTTCATCAAACTTGCCCTAGTCTTTACCCACAACTGTTGGACAAGTTGATTTACCAAGCACTGTCTGATCAAGACACTTGTACTCGAAGATGATGAGCATCTTGCAGTTTCCAAGTGTTATAGTTTTTAAAATTAAACTTCTAACTGCCTTCGAACTATTGAATTTACAATGCTCGATTAACCACGGGCAATCTCATTGCCCTCCCAACCATAGACGAACAACAATCGTCTCCCCCGAGCACTTTGGTATATTGCACTGCATGTACTTTATTCAATTATTGTTTCTTTTATTTATTTTTCATTGAATGAGATCACATATCTCATATATATGTGAGAGGTGACTTTTCACCAAGGGTTACCACTCTTCACATGTGGCCCCATTCATTATATTATTAATATAATATAATAATTATTATATTATCATATAATATAATAATTATTATATTATCATATAATATAATAATTATTATATTATCATATAATATAATAATTATACAATATAATTATAATTATATTATATTATCACATAATAATATTATTATATCATATCATAATAATATTTATATAATATAATTCTATTATCACACAATAATATAATTATATTATCTCACAATAATAATATAAATATAATCACAACCTTTGTGATATCTATGTCGGCCTGTGGATTCCGACCATAGCTACAATAAAATCAACACTCCCTCTTAGCTAGGGAGGAATCCTACTCGACATCAGAGGCATGTAGTAATAACCACCATAGCTACTACCAGAGGGTGGGTCCATCATGGCTACTCCCATGAATCTGGAGAATGCTTTATTATTGTAAATGCTTGACCATCGATTTGCACAATGGCATGGTAAACATTCATGTCTCAAGTGATGTGATGCATCACTTGAGACCATGTTAATTGTCTTACCATCGAACAATCCTCCCGATGCTAGAAATCAACACTCCCTCTTAGCTAGGGAGGAATCCTTCTTAACATTTACAAGTTACATTATCTTATTGTAATGATTGACCACAATGGCTACATCCATATGTGGAAAGATATCACCTCTTGTGATATCAATCATTATGACTTATCCATAGATATCACTTCACGTGATATCCACCACTATGGCTATCCATAGATATCACCTCACGTGATATCCACCATTATGGCTTATAGATATCTCCACACATAATAATATGGGCATGGTTTTGTAGCCATAGTTGAGGTGCTCGAATTGCTGGGTATAGGATGGTGACGGCCACTCAATGTCGAGAATTGATGTAGGAGGCGCAAGGAATGATTCCCTGAGATAGCTTAGGATTTATTCATTTGCAGGTGGTGGAGAGCAGGGTGCAATAACACCGTGACCAGCTAAGGTGCGGTGAGCATTCAAATAGTTTGCACTGTCACTTTCATAACTTTCTACAGTTTGATTGCGTTGATCTGTGTGATTGATGTCAACACTCAACTGTGTCCACGTTTGTTGCTTGAATTGTATCATTAGTACTTCTCCACGGGCATTGAATGTTAATGATTTGCAGGGTCATCTACATAATGTTTGAGAGTTTAAGTGTGAAATGTGAGCTTTACAGTAACAGTGTGCTGGAAAAAGGGTAAATATGAATGGAACAAAGTATTTGAACAATGATGCATAATGTGATATAAAAAACCTATTTGACATTCAATTGTTAGTATATTCTTTGTAAGATGGTGGCGAGTCTTGAACAGAAGTAGTATGTTTCCCGTATACTTACAACATTTTTTTCCTTCGTCATGTTTGCCATGGTCATGTTGTCTGATATGTAAGGAACTAAGAACAGAGGTGGTAACTGAAATGGGTAACTGAAACTAAGATGATTTGAATAATACTAGTAACAACTAATTTATATATGTTGAAAACAAGGGTTTAAGGAACATAAAACAGTGAGAGTACATGAAATGGGTAAGTGGAACTAACATGATTTGAATAGTAATAATAACTCATTTATACTCGTAGAAAACCAGGGTTTTAAGGAACTACAAACAATGAGAGTACATGAAATGGGTAAGCGAAAATAACATGTTTTGAACACTAATAATAACTCATTTACAAACAAGTAAGAACCGTTTGAACAATATAAACTGATGAGGCAAGATGTTCGAAGACAAAATACGGAGCTCTGCCTATCTAGTGTATTTTGAAACCAGTGAAATACTGAAAATCGTTTGAACAAAATTTCACTGCTAAAACATGAGAATCGGGGAAAAGAATATAGAGCTTTATATATGTAGCTGTAATTTGAAATATTTGAAATACCTGGAGTGACAACCCTTCCTCCTCCTCGATGAGTGCAATGTATTCTTCCTCCTCTTCGCCACCTGTTGTTGGTTTGAACAATGACTTGCATGAAATGCTTCGCATTTCATTTGTATGTTTGAAATGTAATCTTTGTGTGGCTGGCCTCATGAATGTGTGTACTATTCTCTGTTTGAATTTTGAATCTTCTTTCGAATTGCACATCTGTGTTGTTTATGCAATTTACTGCTGATTTGATTGCCCTTCAATTGAAAATGGTGGCCTTGCGTGAATTTATTTGTCGATGCAGGCGAATTGAACATGAAATGACCAGTACATGTGCGGGTGAGGTGGGAAAATGGGACGGGGTGGTGGCAGTACATGTCATTTGGATGTGGCCTTCCCTGCAGTAATATTTGTTTTGTTGGAGTTTGTTCACCAGTTGTATTTTGGGTTCATGGAGAACCACGTGGCACTTAAATGCATTATGATTGTAGTGTTATAGGCTTCGGCGGCTTCGCACGCATACTACGTTGTTTTTCCTTTTGTTTTACTTACGAAAAGTTGCTTAGTGTATAAGGCTCAGTTCTGCGCACAGCAGGATGTGTCAGTTCTAGGCACAGCAGGATGTGTCAGTGCGATTGAAAACTCAAGTCTAATGTAGCATGAACTTGTCAAACCGCCTCGTTTGGAAAACAGATTTTGTACTTTTATATATAAAAAAAACAACTGTTTAACCCTTAAGTGGTATTATTTTTATCTATTATTGTTCGATGTGTGTAACTGACACGTTTTGGTAGTATTTGTTCCATCTGCGGGCCCAGTACTAAACCCCACGCACGTATTGGCGTCGCTCCCATATCATGTGATCATACAACACTTACCATGCATTTCCTAAATTATATGGTTACTCATCATTTATAAAAGTGTAATCTATATAGTGAACATACATTCCAAGATGATATTCACGCAATCAGGACTACATGAGTATCCTATTTTAATTTAGAATAAGGCACAAGTACAAGGTTATCAGGTTGATCAACTCCAATAACAAAGTACAATGAAACAAGACATGGCAATATTGCTAGGTGTCTTAACAATTATAGAACAACAATAAACTATTAGCATGCATTGAGCATTTCATAGATAAAAATTAGGTCTAATATTTCTTTCATTTAATTTTGTGATGTCCCTCCCTCAATTTGTGCCAATTATATATTTATCCCTCCTAGGGTTTTGTCAAACAATGGGTTTGAAAACAATTTATCCAATGTAATGGTGTGCTGAATGTTTCAAGTGCTTAAGAATACTTGAGCAGTTCTGAAGTTTCACTAGTTATAATCAAAAGTATGTAGGAATAGGACTATCTATGAATTTGCAGCTCCTCTCCACATATAGCACCAACCAAAAGCACCCTGTAATATATAAATTCCAACACCTCAGGTATGCATTAATAGAATTATTCATGCTCATCTTTGATTCTTCCCATCCAAGTATTTCCTGTGAGGGGTTCAGAACTCTAACGAACTGACTTCATCACAATGCACACAATTCTCCTTTTAACGGTGTTAATCCTCTAAACTCCACACAGTGTCTAGATAAGGCTTTCACTCACAACAAAGCGGATTTGATAAGCATTGAGTTATGATTTCTCATGCCCCACGATCCATGATATTCTTTTGTCAAACTTTGCATACTAAAATATCTGATCCAAAAACGAACTTAGCAATAGAATGAAACACTAAATATATATGTAATGTCCCTTGTCTATATGGCTCATTTAAATGGATGTTGCCTTTGACACAATAGATTAATAACTTCATACCAAATAATATCACAACACTAAATCTCCTCTAAATGAGCAGACCCAGGATTTCTTAAGTAATCTAAGACTTCAAAATCATCATGACAGAGCGTTAGTATTTGGCCTTTGATGATTTCTTTGAAGCCTTGAATGTCCAAATGAGCTCCCAAGCATTTTGAATAGAGTTGAACAAGGAAGACTTGGTCTTAATTAATGGTTAACACCTCATATGCACACAACAGACATATGGGTTCAACCACAGCTTGGAAATCTTAAGTCATGATGTTCCTCCTTCATACTATGTGTAGTTAGCGTTGGCACTCATTATTAGCCGATAGGCTATTCCCCTGGGGGGGACCTTGGCCGGGAATTTGTCACGTCAGATCCGGGAAACTATTCTGGTATCGGTAAGGAGCTGCTGAGAAGTGCCCTCCGCCATTACGATCGTCTCTGTTGGGAGGTTTGCCACAGCCCGTGAGGAGTGTCAAGACGGCATGTCAACAACTTGCAAGGGTAGGGGATCCTCTGCCCAACGTGAAGCTCTCCCATGCTTTAGGGTTATCAAGGAGCTTCCTGGGAAGAACACCGACATCCTGTCTTCGGCTCTACCCGCCTATGTCTGCTATAAATGTACCATTGGTGGCAGACGAAACGAACAATTCCTCTTCGCATTCGGCATGACGGGTTTCCACACAACAACGTAAAGGGCTTCCTCGGAATCAAAGGTGCGCGTCCTCAAAATTTCGTTTTTTGTGCTTTCCCCGAAATTATAAAGATGAATTTATTCTGCTCTGATTAATATTTAAGGTAGGGTTTTAGCTTCATTACATTCTATGCAAAAGTTTCTTAATGCGTTGGTTTTGGTTGTTCTTGTGATCTCGACATGGCTTTTTGCAATGTTCTTCCAAAAATCTGCCTTTAAAGCTACCTTTCCTCTATTTAGTCTTGGCTGCAATTCCACCAATGTGTTCTTTATTAAGCTGCATGTGCTTTTATGTGATCAGGTATACCACTGAGGATGAACCACACCCAACATGAGAGAAGTTCACTAGGCCCAGGAATTGATTGATTGCCTTGTAAATGCTGGAGAGAAGCTTGTTGTTTTGCATTTCTTTTCCCCTGGATGTGGGACCTGTAGATATCTGCACCTTGAGGTATTTTGCTTGATCTAATAACTTCTTACGAGGATGCCATATGTTTATTCTGCGTTTCTTTGATTGAATCTTACATTGTAGCCCTATTTCCATGAGGGTATTGTATGAGCTACTTGCATATAACAATTTCTATCTTAGAAATGGATGTAGGAGTAACAGATGGAGGGGGCTTTGTCTTTACATCATATTTCTCTAGGTTCTTTTATTAGGTTTGGCTGTTAGAATATGTCAAGTGTAGAGGTGCAATCTCAAAGAATTTTTGGGACCCGAATTAGACTATTCAACTCTTAGGTTATCTGTCATCGATAGCATCCAGTATCTATATACAATTCTCTCTCTTTCCAATCATCTTTTCTTTTGCAAGATTTGTCCTTAGACAAGACTTGAAGAATTTTATTAATATTTGCATTTGAACAAATTCTCATTTCACAATTTTGTATACAGATTTTCTAGCTTTCAGAGATGAATAGCAATGTGGAATTTGTGAAGGTGAACCATGAAGAAAATAAATCTCTGTACACGATCTACCCTTTTTTCAATTCTATACAGGTGCTCAGGGGCATCATGTAGTTTCAGTTGTACCAATGCAACTATGAGTGAAGTTTTTTGTGTAAGGGTTCTAATTTATTAATCATTTTCAGTGTTTTTCTTATGACTATTCAACTGGGGAAGTTAAGAGGAGACGATTTTTGTTGGGTTTGATAAGACTATTCAATTTGGAGGACTTGGTGAGGCATGTACACCTAGGGACCTACATAAAGAAAGTATCAATACACTCATACAACATATCATTAGACTACAATGAGTAGACTACAAGAAAAAAAGTAACTGAACATACGAACCCAACTGAAATATCTGTAAGGAGTATTGCTCTCTCTTTCCTATTGTTTCTTCCTTGTGGAACTCATGTTTGAAACCAGCAGCAGGAAAGTTTATTTTAGATGGTTTTTAGTATATTTATTCTTGCTTTTAGCAGAAATTAGGCACTGATGTCTAGCATGGTTTTTCGATATTTATAGAACTTTAGAAGCCACTTCAAAAATATTCTTTTTTATAGCATGGTTTTTCGATATTTATAGAACTTTAGAAGTGACTACAAAAATGTTCTTTTTTTTTTAAAAGAATTCATTATAAACTGTATCACACTATAGATAAGGCTATTTTTGCTGTTCTGAAATAGCAATAGTCACGGAAAAAACACTGTGTAAGTCTGCAATTTTTCAGTAATATATAAGGAATCAGAATTAATAAGCAGTAATTTATGTTTGTGAAGTAGTCATTTTTCTGCTGCATCTATTATTATCCAGTTGATTAAAGAAACAGGGTAGATTGAAAATTTTCAATATTTATGTAAGAGTAAAAAAATAATAACACATTGTAGTCAAAGTGACATGGGATGCACAAAAGAGTTGAATTTAAAGCAAGAGAATGAGAAAATAATCTTGAAAACAAAGAATAAAAAAACTAACCTAACCACTTCCGCACTATGCTATACTCAACTAAATTTGTTACCATGAAACTAAAGACTCCGTATAGATGAGAATGCCTCACAGGCTTCTTCTTTGATAGGATTACTTGAAGATTTTGTGTTCTTTATGCCATGTGTTATCATACCTATTTTTGCAAAGTTATCTAGACTGTTGTCTGAACTTTTGCTGATATAACAAAGCTGTGATCTAGTTTCCATTGGTTTTTTCTCAGAAACCACACGACAGTTGTGTTTTTGGTGAGAATTATTCAAGATCAGCGCATATGGTTTTCTACAGTGGTATCCTACCTGTTGTGAGGTTTTCACACCATCGCCCCATCACAAATGGGGACCCCCCTCTTTTGCAAGCGGTAGTAGTGGTCTTAGGTTGCCTTTGTTGGTGGTAGTTTTCAAGTCCTTAGGTCCAGCAAGTGAAGTTCGAGAGTTGGTTTTGGTGATTTTGGCCTGCAGGGAAGTCAAGTCTGTCTAGAACATGGCCAAGAATTGTGCTAAATTTTTCAGGAATGTGGAATTGAAACCAAAGGATTTGCGATGAAACAAGTTCAAACCTTTAGAAAATCCTTGTTTCAGCTTCAATTTGATCTTAGAAAGTCGAGATAGGTTGTGGGAGGTAGCTCTGCTGAAGGCGTGCTGAATCCTGAAATTTGGCTAAGTCCTGAAATATTTTAAAAACCCCCAAAATCTAGAATCTACACCTTAACTCCTATGAAGTTAAAACCTATCTCAAACATCCTGAAAGGTATTTATACAAATATAACTTAAAGTAAAAGAATTCTTATACTTAAATGTTATATTTGTATAAAATGATATATTTGTATAAATTATCTTGCCCCTGAACTGAAAAAATTGGCTCTATAAAATCTACTCTGTCCCATGCCAGGGTGGATTCTGACCTCCTACAGGACAGGGATTTGTCCTATGACCTTCAAATTTCTGCCCATCCTTGGTGGCTTAATTTTGGTTCCTTGACTGAAGTATTAATGTTTCGGAGAAGTTTTAGTGACATCCGACCTTTGGAGTGCAAGTTTTAATGAGTTGAAGGTGGGCAGAATTGTCCCATCCATTAGACAATTCTGCCATGGAGTTGGTCTACTCCTTTCCTCCTTCCCAAGCCTCCTTAGCCATCTGAAGGGTAATATGATGAGAAGAAGCCGTGGAATGCATGTACTATGTTGACGATCATTTGAAGATTAAGAGCTCAGGTTCATGAGAAATTGCAATTGTCCCATGACTGGGCGGATTCCGCCCAGTCATAGGACAGAAGTTGTCCTATATGCCTTGATTTTCCGCTCCCCTATGGAGCCTTGGGATGTGATCTAAGGACTATGGCAGGGTGTTTGGGTGTTTGAGGTGTGGATTTCAGTCCAAGGTGAGGAGTGTTTCATGAATTCCTTGGGCAGAATTGTCCACAATTCTACCCTCATCCTCTTTCCCCCCCTCCAATGCGGGTCGGCCACCCTCAATCAAACATTGATTCAAGTCGTCCCCAAACAACAGCAAACAATTAAATGAAATAATCAATTAATAATGTAAAAGTTGGCCTCTTGAAGGAGTTTATTTCATGTTTTTTTTTTTATTATTATTCCAATTGAGTGCAAAGTCGGCCTCCTAGGGAAGTGTGAACAGCAAGGTATATGGGGGGCGATTTGGATTCATTTATGTTGAAATATGTTCGTTCGTGTTTACTAAAATGACATAAACAATTATTATATATATATATATATAATGAGATATAGAATATATATTAAATTAAATATATAATATATATTAATATAATATATCAAA
>MU225198.1:1131244-1148382 GCA_018584345.1 Thuja plicata
GTGACTGTTCATGTATGACAGTCACGATAAGTATCGTGACTGTTCATACTTCCTTTATTCATTGCCGACTGTTATACTAAACAGCGAACATGTTAATTAGATCGCATGTTATCAACAGTCACCATTTATAATAAGATATGACTGTTGATAGTCGATACCCATTCGGTTTAATATATATAGTTGATATTCGTTGTACAATCAATCAATCACAAACGGCAATTGTATTCTATAGCGAATATCAACTATCTATAATATATTAGTTTTATAATATCTTCTGATCCAATTTCCTTAACAATTTAGGCACCATTTGACATGCGATTTTCTTCCAGCAGAGCAGGGCAAACTTGACTGATTTAAAATTCGATTTTGGGGGACCAAGCATGTATGGGACATCCTCTTTCAATCCACTTTCCAAGCTCTTCAAAGGAGGAAGCAAATTAGAACATCATCTTCATAAAGGGAGCTTACTAGTTGGTGAAATCTCAAATTTTCTGAGAGGCTATAGGTCTAATGGCATTCTGATTCTAAATTGATAGGAGGTTGTGAGTGATGGGAGTGTGTTCTCGAGGCTCTTCCCCATTCCTCCTTCCCCTTTCACCTTCATTGGTTCAAACTCTCAATTCAAGTCATGAAGAATTTGAATTCAATGCAATCGACTTCAACTTCTAATTCTGAAATTTCATTTTATTATGGCTCATGGTTCGATCATTTGAACATTTTGATGGGGAATTGTATGGAAATCTGGAAATAACATAATGTTTAAAGTTTTGATCCAACTTCATTGGCTTCATCTAGGGAGTTTATTTCCTAATTTCTCATTTCTCAAAGTTTTTTTGGTATCTTGAACAAGGGTAACTAAGACATGTCTCCTTGATGTTTTGAAGGATAAGGGAGATGTTCGAGACTCCAAGGGGATGCTCCAAGTTTCAAGTTCAAGGACTTCACAAGCAAAAGGGAAAGCAACCAAGCGAAAGGCAGAGATAAAGGAGAAAGAAACTATTTTCCTTGGAGAGCAAATCATGGAACAACTTAGAAGATCAAAGCAAGGATGGTATGCATGTCCTCCATCATCACGCCAACAAGTGGGAAGGAAGTTCACACCAAGTTACCGAAGGACAAGTTTTCAAGGCTATTCAAATTGAGATCAAGTTGGGATTCAAGATCGAGATCAGAGGGACAAGTCCAATCACTTGAAGGCATTTCCAAGTACGATCAAGTTCAAATCAGACCGGGTGCAAGTTCAAGGATGCCAATCCAAATCATGGCAAGGAGAAGATTTCCAAGGACAAAGATGGAGAGGAGTTGAGAGGACGAAGCAATTTGGGAATATGTCATCCCATTCGTCTTCAAGGAGTTGATAGTTTCGGAAGAGTTAATCAAAGTTAGAAATGTTGAGTAACAAGAGATATTTTCTCTTCACAATCAGAGCTACAGGATAAGGATGATGATGTGGCAGTTGATTGTCTCCTCCAATCAAAAAATTTCAAATTTCAATCACAGCACGCCAAGTGTTCTACTTTCTCAATGGTTGAGAAATCATTGTAATTTTCCTACTGGCCCATGATTTGGTGCCCTCATGTAATTGGTTGAAAAATTGGCAACCCTAATTAGGGTTTCTAGGGATGAATCTCGGCCCTTGATATCAAATGAATCTTGGCCCTTTGTTATAATTGGACATCTACAAAAGGCCAAGGCTTTCTCATTTGTAAAGGGTTTTTTTAAGTTGGTTAGCTAAGGAACATTAGATTAGAGTAAGAGAGAAGTTAGATTAGAGTAGATTAGCCAAGGGAGACTTGATGAAATTGTTGTTATCATACTACCAAAATGAATCCTTCTTTCATTGTTGGCTTTCATGGTGAATGTATGTGACATTTGAAGTATTTCATGGTTTCTTTAATCTTTCACTTGGAGTAGATTTCTTTTCATGTTGAAGTAGTTAGTTGGATGAAAGTAGTTGTGGATGTTTCCTTGTTTGACTCAAGTACACTAGGCCACTAGCCTCCTTGCTGATTGTGAGGAAGCATTGTGTGGTAAGCTAGTCATTTCACTTAAGTTCAATTGGCATTGGATCTTTAGTTTGTACTTCCAAGTTGGATTAAGGAAAAGGTGTTGATATGAAAACCATTTGAGATCCTTAGAAGCTTGCACTAGGTGAAGTTGAGGTCGCTAATAAGATTTCACTTGGTAAAGTCCAAGCCATCCATGATTCCTTGCATTCCTAGCTAGGAGTAGGAGTAGAAGTCAAGCCAAAGTAGAAGTATGTTTAAGTTTAACTTGAAGTGGAAAGTTGGAAAACCAAGTATATTTGCATTGCACATTGTGAAGCCAAATCTTTAGAAGTGCAAGAGTTGATATCCATTGAATGAATAGCGTAAGTCCCCCTAAGTGATTACCTGCAAATCACATTATTTCAACTAAGCAAGTATCCACAATAGAAAGAACCTTGAAGTCATTTCATGATCTTACGTTGCAAGCTTAGCATGAGAGATGACCTTATACCAAGAGAGGATTGAGTAATTGATGTTTCATCTCGAAACATTGGGTATTTGATTATGCATGTTGTAGTGGAACAAAACTCACATAAACACTACCTATATGATTGGCACTCCAGATGCTTCTGGATGGTGTAGAAAAAGTTGTCAAGTATGCTGATTTGCTTTTCAAGAAGAAACAATATTACTGTTGATATTTCAAATGTAATTTACAGAGAATATAAGAAATTTTCACACATTACTTAGGAGAGCACTACACAAGATATGGTTGTATGAGTATTCCCCTGCCAATGGCATATCCAACTTGATTTGTAAAAGAAATTGTCTGACCCTAAACATTTAGGGTAGATAAATGACCGGCTTTACTCATATCAATATCACAACAAGCCAACATCACAAGAATTTATGTATTGGTGGTGTCCAAGGCAGGTATTAGTTGAAGATGTAGCCATGATAAATTTTTGTGTCTATTCAAGCGAGGAATTATTAAATTTTTCTTGAAGTCTTCAAGATATTGTCTGCACAGAATGAATGTTCTTTGAGCAACTCATCAGTCATCTTTTCACTCTTCAGCTTTAGCCTTTTTCACTTCATATTTTCCATCTTTCTTTCTCAAATTGACACCAATGTTTAATAGATCTGACTTTATTGCAGTCCTTTATTAATTTGTTATGTTCTATAGCCGTTCTGTTAGGAGTGATTTTGAAAATTCTACTTTAAATTTAAAAAACTATAAAATTAAAGTATTTAACTACTAAAACTTCTCCCATGACAAAGTCATTAGTTTACTTTGTTTCTCTCATACGAAAATATCATGCCAAATTAAGTTTAAAAGAAAAATCTGCTACATACCATCTAATTAAAAGTTGTGCTTTCATCACAGGCTTTACATTCAAACATAAAAATGCAATGTGCTCTCCTCTGGTGCAAATGAACTTTTAGTTTGAACGCATTAATGGGGAATTCAACTGGTCTGAGCTGAAACCTTAGTGAAGCAATGCACATAGCAAACCTCTGGATAATCAATCAAATTGGGTAGTTTAGTTTACCCTTTAGTTAAGTAATTCCTATTAGTACTTATAACTGATAGCATTCATTGCTCTACTTCACTTCACAACAGATCAAGATAGCAAAGGAAATTGTGCAGTCAAAGAAAGAGACGGAGACACCCAAAAGCATATTATGCCCGCACTTCCTGTTAGTCAAACTGTTTGGGGGATTCTCTTAGCCCAATGGAGGAACCCTTTACTTATGCCAATATTATGCTGCTATACACTTGTTGATCTGCACTCGTTTCTGCTCGTTATTCCCTGCAGAAGCATTAATTGAAGCCAGGTAGATAACAAATGACTTGAACCAACACAAAATCAATGGTTAAACTGAGATGCACCATATGTGGCCTGTTCTTCTTTGTGTAGTCCTGTCTCTCGAAAAACTGGGAAATGGGATAGAGCCAATAGAGGATGCAGGTTAGTAACAGAAGTTAGATAACCCTGGATCTCATGCTGATGTCGTAAAGCCGAGCTGGCATGTTGACCGACTATAAACAAATGGACGAAAGTTTAGTTTACACATTTAGTTCCGTAAGGGTGCAACATATTGAAACTTATTCCTTGCAGGCTATTAAGAGGCATGCAAAAGCTTGATTTTCAGTTGGTTTCTTATGAATTGTGTACTGCGTTGATGTCTCTTCTTCAATATTAACTTGATTTGCAAAATTATATCTAAATTATGTTTTTAATTACCAGTATAAGTGCCTTGTACATATTGGTGTCACAAAGCATTGATGATATCGATGACAATGGCAATTTTTCATGACTAATTGTTTGACTGTTTGTAATTTTGTAGATTGACTGATCAAAGTTGATACCAATGACAATCATTTCAGAAGGAGACCTTACATGAGGTTGTCCTAGTTGTATTTGTATGATTGTGTAACAAAATAAAGCTCAGAGATTTAATAGCAGGATGAATCCTTGCCTGTGCACATCATGAATCGAGAAAGTGGCAAATGTAATTTCAATTTCATTGCTTACAAAGCTGAACCCCTGTACCCTGCATAACAAGGGACATCTCAAACAAATCTGTCTAACATTTCAGTGTTATAAAATGGGAGAAGAGCAGGGCATGAACATCCATCAAAGGAGACGGATACCAATCACGATGGTGTGGGCAATAACCATACAAAAATCTCAAGGACTGACCTTGCAAAAGGCAACAGTCGACATTGGCAAAGCAGAAAGGCAGGGATTGACATTCATAGCTTTGTCTAGAGTCAAATCCTTAGATGGCCTCCGCCTCCAGCCAACATTCTCCTTCGAAAGATTCGGAAAAATGTGAAACCACCCGTACACGATCATATGACAAAATGAGGAAGCTCGACTACAAAAGATGTCTCTCTGATGTAATTGAGCTTAAGATCAATTAAAGTCCTCTGTGCGCTGCTGCATGTTCCAGGGAACACTAAGAACAAAAAGAACAAGACTCGAACTATAGCACCTGATGTTCTGTCGATGAAGAAGATAACAAATGCTTCAGAGGCTAATATGCGTAGCCATAGCAAGGATACAAGTTTTCGAACATTTTACAGGCTTACTCAATTCTTTCAAAAAATATGTAAAATTATATTTTTCTATAAGACAAACACTTCCATGAGCAAGTCAACGAGTCTCTTATTTTCTGTTTATGTGGAAATATTGAAAATTTGATTTGAATTAAATAGTTTTGAAATTCCTATTCAAATCACAGTTTAATCAAAGTTAAGATTGAAATATTCTAATCTGTAATCTTTGTAAATACTAATTCAATCTTCTCCAAACTCAAGGAAATCGCCCAGATTTGATTCTATTATATTGCTTTTTGACTTTGAATGGCTTTCTTCGCACCCCTTTATGGCAGAGTTCTGATTTAAATTTCTGATTTTATTTCCAAGACCGCAATGCAATCTGCATATTGTTTTCAAAATCACCACTACAAAATCAGAAAGACGAAATAAATTGCATTTTAAAATCAAAAAGGGATTTCCAGAATATTAAGTAGGATGTTTCATTTAAATTTCACATCAAATTTCAAAATGTTTGAATTAAAATTGGTTTAATTATAGATCATTCATTGTGCAATGATGGCAGACTGATTGCAACAAAAGGAGAACTGATTTAAATTTGTGATTTTATTTCCACAATTGCAATGCAAACTGCTTTATGGAGTGAAGTAGGCGAGTCATTGTCACAGTGACATTGGATAATTTACAATCGGCGTAACCCTTGCACCCGGCTGGTGCAGGTGCTAGTTTATTAATTGGTAAAAGGAAGTTGGAGGGGACTAGTGTTCAAGAATCAAAACTCCTTCTCTACTCATCATTTGGTGTGGCTGTAGCAATATATGGGCAGCTTTTCTCAGCCAGCGATCCCCCTAATAACTAAATGCTGTGACCTCCACTAAAGATTAGCACCCCTGACCAGCTGATAGCCCTCCCCTTTTCGGTAATCATGTCCTTTTTCCCTTATATCAGACCCAAGAGTCACGTCCCTTGGGTGAGGCTTAATCTTTGTTATCACTAATCATACCCGTGCATTGACATATCGGGTCTTTATAAGCATAGTTTGTCTAACTCGACAAACTCTCAATTACCATTAAATATGATGAGAGTATTATTTGTTGATTTAATTAGACCATCCCATGGGTGTGTATAAGTTAGCCTCCTAACACGTGGATGCAGTTCGTTTATTTATTGGTGTATTACTATTTGTTTATTTATTTATTTGTTTTCTTATTTATTTCTTTATTTATTTAAGGATATTTATAATTCAATTTAATTGTTTACTATAATAATTATTATTTATATTTTATTACAATTACAATTACAATTATATTTTATTATTTATTTACATTATATTTTATTATATTATAATATTACTATACTCATTCATTAGTATATAATATTATATCAATTAATATTCTTTTATCATTATATTAATGATATAGTTAATTTGATAATAAATTATATTATTATTTAATCATCCATTAATTTATATTTTTATTATTTATTATTAAATCCTATTAGAGAAAGGGACATCACAGTCCGCCCTTCCCCAAAATTGCTTGTCCTCAAGCAATGTGAACCTTCGGTGTGAGCGGTGTCCTACTATGTAACTCTGATATCCTATCCAACAACCCTGAAATTATGATTTCAAGTTGAGGTTAGAACTGCAATATATTTACAAATATAAACTTATCAAATCTGAAGATCATAATATTCAATTTAAAATACTATGAATAACTCAAAAGATGGAACTTATCTTGATGTACTATAGTAATTCTCTGTTAAGAGTTTCTCTGCTCCTTGATGAATGAAACTTCACTGGAGTTAGAACATTTCCATATAAAACATAAAAGAAATATAAGGGTGTCTAGATTATTTCATATAATAAAGGTAAGAGGAAAGGGGGACCTCATCTCGAGCCATTTCTACACCAAGTCCTAGAGAAGTTACTCTACGCAACTCTCTAGCTCCACTTGGCGGCTCGTGACTGCTTCTTACCCATTCTCACTTCCTTCCTAATCCTTGGGGAGAGATTGTAATCAGGTTTTTAGCTCTCTGGGGAGGACCTCCTGGGGCTCTAGTTGCCTTTATGGTCACCCTAGAACGGTCCTCGAGCTATTTCACCATCTCATTACACCTTATCTTTCCCTAAGGCCTTATGGATATCCAATACCTTGGTATATCCATCCTTATAATCCTTGAAAGAGACTCTCTCTTCCCATGCTTTCAGAGATGTGATCTCTGCCTTAGTTCCTTTCTAGGAAACTCAACATTCACCAAGAATGTCTTGACACTCACCAAAAACATCCTTGACCAAGCTTCGACACTCACCAAGCATATCCTTGATCAAGCCTCGACACTCACCAAGAATGTCTTAATCAAGTTTCAACACTCACCAAAAATGTCCTTGATCCTTGGTGCTCACTAAGAGTAAGAATCTTGACACTCACTAAGAATGCCCTAATCTGGTTTGACACTCACTAAGAATGTCTTGATCTAGTTTGACACTCTCCAAGAATGTCCTTGACACTCACTAAGAATGTCCTTCAGTCTTGGCACTCACTAAGAATGCTCTTGATCTGGTTTGATAGGATCTTCCTTTCCGTCTACACAGCCTCCCTTGAAACTTTTATAGGTCTGACCACAAGTCTGCTACAAGGAATTCATAATTCCTTCAAATCTGCTTATGAACTCTTTCTTTGCACAGGTTACCTTAACTATTTAACAATTGTTTATAAATTATAACCAATACACGAACTTGTGTTGATAGCAGTTTCCCAAATCTTTTTCATATTCAAATTTGGCCTGTTGCCTTGTAATATTCTAGTTTTCTTCTTACATTTTGTTCCTAGTGAATCTGAAGAATACTTGGAAAGGGACAACTCATATGCATGTGTGCATACCTATAATTTCAGAAAAGCTTTATAGCATAAGCTGTAGTAACTGTTTGTGATATTGTTGTTTTCAACCTTTCTTTCCGGGAAGGACTTGTAGTTTTATGTTTTAATTACTGCCTTTTATTTTGCAATATACACCATGTATAAATATCCACTCCTCTTACCCTCGTTTGACTAATTTTTTTCTGAAAAAGTATTGGTAGCTTCATTGATATTGCTTTCCAGTTATGTTAGCTATGCAATCTGAAATATGAACAAGTGTTAGTTTTTAAGAGTTTGACAGCATGGCTTAGTTCCTATCACATCTTTAGTTGTCTTTATATGCAATTCTTCCTTTTCTGAAACCTATTCCTTATTGGTTATCCATCATAACTTATATTATGATGACATTATCTGTATTGATTTTACTTGGTGATTTCTGGATGCTGTCCCGTGTGTGGAATGTTGTAACCTTCTTATTGATTAGAATGATTCTTGTTTCATCTTTCACCATGCAGGATGGCAAGATCATGCTCTGATATCACTGTAATGTCCCTCTCTGAATTTGTGCCAATTATATATTTATCCCTCCTAGAGTTTTGTCAAACAATGGGTTTGAAAACAATTTATCCAATGTTATGGTGTGCTGAATGTTTCAGGTGCTTAAAAATACTTGAGCAGTTCTGAAGTTTCACTAGTTATAATCACAAGTATGTAAGAATAGGACTGTGTCAATTTGCAGCTTCCCTCCACATACAGCAGCAACCAAAAGTACCCTGTAATATACGACATCCAACACCTGGGGTATGCATTAATGGAATTATTCATGCTCAGCTTTGATTCTTCCCATCCAAGTATTTCCTGTGAGGGGATCAGAACTCTAGCGAACTGACTTCATCACAATGCACACAATTCTCCTTTTAACGGTGTTAATCCTCTAGACTCCACGCGGTGTCTAGATAAGGTTTTCACTCACAACAAAGCGGATTTGATAAGCATTGAGTTATGATTGCTCGTGCCCCACGATCCATGATATTCTTTTGTCAAACTTTGCATACTAAAATATCTGATTCAAAAACGAACATAGCAATAGAATGAAACACTAAATATATATGTAATGTCCCTTGTCTATATGGCTCATTTAAATGGATGTTGCCTTTGACACAATAGATTAATAACTTCATCCCAAATAATATTGCAACACTAAATCTCCTCTAAATGAGCAGGCCCAGGATTGCTTAAGTAATCTGAGACTTCAGAATCACCATGACAGAGCGTTAGTATTTGGCCTTTGATGATTTCTCTGAAGCCTTGAATGTCCAAATGAGCTCCCAAGCATTTTGAATAGAGTTGAACAAGGAAGACTTGGTCTTAATTAATGGTTAACACCTCATGGGCACAGAACAGATGTACAGGTTCAACCACAGCTTGAAAATCTTCAGTCATGATGTTCCTCCTTCATATGCAGTGTAGTTAGCACTGGCACTCATAATTTATTAATTGCTAAAAGGAAGTTGGAGGGGACTAGTGTTCAAGAATCGAAACTCCTCTAATCATCATTTGGTGTGGCTGTAGCAATATATGGGCAGCTTTTTTCAGCAGCGATGCCCCTAGTAACTAAATGCTGTCACCTCCACTTAAGCTTTAGCACCCTTGAGCAGCTGATAGCCCCCGCCCCCCCCTTTTGTAAATCATGTCCTTTTTCCCTTATATCAGACCCAAGAGTCACGTCCCTTGGGTGAGGCTTAATCTTTGTTATCACTAATCATACCTGTGTATTGACATATCGGGTCTTTATAAGCATAGTTTGTCTAACTCGTCGAACTCTCAATTACCATTAAATATGATGAGAGTATTATTTGTTGATTTAATTAGACCATCCCATGCGTGTGTATAAGCTAGCCTCGTAACACATGGATGTAGTTCGTTTATTTATTGGTGTATTACTATTTGTTTATTTATTTATTTGTTTTCTTATTTATTTCTTTATTTATTTATTGATATTTATAATTCAATTAAAATTTTTACTATAATAATTATTATTTATTTACATTATATTATATTATAATATTACTATATTCATTCATTAGTATATAATATTATATCAATTAATATTCTTTAATCATTATATTAATGATATAGTTAATTTGATAATAATTTATATTATTATTTATTCATCCATTAATTTATATTTTTGTTATTTATTATTAAATCCTATTCGAGAAAGGGACATCATAGTCCTCCCTTCCCCAAAATTGCTTGTCCTCAAGCAATGCGAACCTTCGGTGTGAGTGGTGTCCTGCTATGTAACTCCGATATCCTATACAACGACCCTGAAATTGTGATTTCAAGTTGAGGTTAGAACTGCAATATATTTACAAATATAAACTTATCAAATCTGAAGGTCATAATATTCAATTTAAAATACTATGAATAATTCAAAAGATGGAACTTATCTTGATGTACTGTAGTACTTCTTTGTTAAGTGTTTCTCTGCTCCTCGATGAATGAAACTTCACGAGTTAGAACATTTCCATATAAAACATAAAAGAAATATAAGGGTGTCTAGATGCTTTCACATAATAAAGGTAAATGGAAAGGGGGACCTCATCTTGAGCCATTTCTACACCAAGTCCTAGAGAAGTTACTCTGCGCAACTCTCTAGCTCCACTTGGGGGCTCGTGACTACTTCTTACCCATTCTCACTTCCTTACTAATCCTTGGGGAGAGATTGTAATCAGGTTTTTAGCTCTCTGGGGAGGACCTCTTGGGGCTCTAGTTGCCTTTATGGTCACCCGAGAACGGTCCTCGAGCTATTTCACCATCTCATTACACCTTATCTTTCCCTAAGGCCTTATGGATATCCAATACCTTGGCATATCCATCCTAATAATCCTTGGAAGAGACTTTATCTCTTCCCAGGCCTTCAGAGATGTGTTCTCTACCTTAGATCCTTTCTAGGAAACTCAACATTCACCAAGAATGTCTCGATACTCACCAAAAATGTCCTTGACCAAGCTTCAACACTCACCAAGAATGTCCTTGATCAAGCCTTGATACTCACCAAGAATGTCTTAATCAAGTTTCGACACTCACCAAGAATGTCCTTGATCCTTGGTGCTTACTAAGAACGCCCTTGATCTTGAGGAACATCGTCAATTGGCTAAGGAATTATCTTCGGATAATGAGGAAAGTAAAACTCATTAAGTTTTCGAGATCCATGTCCGCGGATGCCGCAGAAGAATGGCTTAGTAAGATGGAAAAGTACTTTGAAATCTGTCGTTACTTCGAAAAATCCAACGCCACTTGAGGAGCCTTCCAGCTGGCATGAGAAGCAACTACTTGGTGGGAAAACAAGAGAATGGAACTCAAACTGAAAATAACTAAAGTCAGGTGGGACCAATTTGTTAAGATTTTCAGATAAAGATGGTTACCCCAATTCTTTTACGACCCGAAGCTGAAAGAATTTCAAGACATTAGACAAGGAAGTATGTCAGTTCACGAATATTGGGAAAGACTTCTCAAATATGTTCCTCAATATTAGGCAAATGAGAATTTCCGTGTACGAAAATTTATCATGGGCCTCAATCATTGTATTGGAGGACCTGTAGATGTCTTAATACCTCACACCACAGACGAAGCATATGAGAGAGAAGTCCAACAGGAGCAGAAGGTCAAGGATGATGATGCCGCGAGAGGTAGAGGGAAGAAGAAATTCAGTTAGAGGCAAAATTCCCAAACCTTCAAACGGAAGGGATTCAAAGGAAATAATTCATATTTTAAGAATAAAGGATGAAATGACTATAAAAAGGAGGATAATGGGATTCCCAAGAACCGTGAAAAGAAGGGGCCAGCAGGAGGATGTTTCACTTGTGGTGATCACTACGCAAACCAATGTCCTACAAAGATGCCCAGAAACCAACCCTAGAGGAATCTTCTACCTCAACAGCAGATGGCCTTTCAGCAAAGAATTACACTGCAATAGATAACAGGTAAGCTAATTTTTAGATCACTCTCATAGAAACTACAGGTACCCTCTACAGTAATCTCATTTCTATTCTTATTGACACTGGAGCAACATTATATTTTATATCACCTAAATTATTGGATAAATTTCCTAAGCAAGCTAGAATTTTAAAAAATTCTTGGTCAATTGAGTATGCCAATCAGTCCAGGGCAGTCGTAGAGCAGTGTCTATTTGAGGCCAAGGTTGAGATTCCTGAGTTTCCTACCGAAGTAAATTTATATGTAGCCCCCTTAGGGTCCTATGACATAATTCATGGGATGAATTGGTTATGTAGGCATCGAGCGAAAGTAGATTGTTTTGCCAAGAAAGTGGAATGCTTAGATGATGAGGGAAACCAAGTCTCAATTCAAGAGGTGTCTCGAGGAATTCAAGTGCGGCAAATTTCAGCAATTCAGCTTAAGAGAAACAGAAGGAAGGGATATCAAGTCTTTGTAGTTAAAATGGAAGGAGCTGGAAAGCCTAAGGAGTTAGTCTACCATGATGATAAGATACTTTGCAGGATGTCAACTCAAATGTTGGAAGATCATAATATGACAAAATCCTTTGCAAAGAAATACCCATATTTACAAAATTTTCAGGATGTGTTTCCAGAGGAGCTAACAGGGCTACCCCCTAAGACGGTGTTTGACTTCTCCATTGATCTAGTACCCGAAACTGAACCAATATCTAAGGCCCCTTATAGGATGTCCATTGTTGAGCCAATGGAACTCAAGGCGTAGTTGCAGGAATTACTCACCAAAGGATTAATCCGACCAAGTGTGTCCCCATGGGGAGCACTAGTAATCTTCGGAAGAAAGAAGGATGAAACCCTTCGCCTCTGTATTGACTACAAGATGTTGAATAAGGTCACAATTAAGAATAGGTACCCGCTACCCAAAATTGATGACTTATTCAATCAAATGAGAGGAGCAGCAATTTTCTCCAAGATAGATCTACGATTTGGCTATCATCAATTAAGACAAGAGGAGGAAGATATCTATGAGATAACATTCAAGATTCACTATGGGCATTATGAATTTACAATGTTACCTTTTGAACTCACAAATACTCCAGTATGAACAACGTATTCAAATACTGCTTGGACAAGTTTGTTTTAGTATTTCTCAATGACATCTTAATTTATTCAGGAATGAATAGGAGCACCATCAACATTTGTAAATCGTTCTTATATGAAAAGCTATCCAAGTGTACTATCTTTCAAAAGGAGGTGCGATATCTAGGACATTATTTCTACAGAAGGTATTGTCGTAGACCCAAGTAAGATTAAAGCTATAACAAAATGGCATGTTCCCTGAAATGTCCAAGATATCCAGGAAGTAAGAATTTTTATGGGATTAGCAGGATACTATAGAAAATTTGTGATGAACTTCTCTCATATAGCATGCCCAATCACTTCCCTTCATAGAAAGGGAAAAGATTCAAGTGGACAGATAAGTGCTAGAAAGCCTTCAAGTATTTAAAGGAAGAGCTAACCACTGCACCCATACTCAAGGTCCTAGACCCAACAGGGCAATTTGTCATAATTACCGATGCCTCTGGAGAAGGTCTAGAAGGAGTTTTGATGCAGGATGGACAAGTTATTGCTTATGAGTCAAGGAAGCTAAAGAATTACGAACAAAACTATGCATTTCATGATCTAGAGTTAGCAGCTATTGTTCAGGCCCTCAAAGTATGGAGACATTATCTTTTGGGAAAACCCTTTGAACTTAGGTCAGATCACCAAGGGCTAAAGTATATTTTCACCCAACCCAACTTGAACACCAGACAAAGGAGATGGTTGGAGTTGATCTTCGATTCTGATTTTGAGATCAACTGTATTAAGGGTAAGGAAAACAGAGTAGCCGATGCTTTAAGCCGTAGGAGGCATAGCCAACAATGACAGCAGTTGGTACTAATTTCAAAACCAAAATCCTTAAGGAACTGGAAGGGGACGAGTACTACAAACAGGTCAAAGCAATATTATAGAAAGACTCGTGATTTCAGATACGAAGGTTTTCTAATTGAGCAAGATGGATTGTTGAGGTATTGGGGACGGATGTATGTACCTTATTCAAGATGGAGTGTTGAAGATTATTTCTTAAAGGAGTTCATTTTGTACCTTATTCAAGGCACCCCAATGTTACCAAGATGATAACTAACATTAAACCCTTGTATTTTTCGAAAGGGATGAAAAGTGATAGGCACCAAAGGCAGCACCGATTTAAGCTTAAGTACCAAATCTCTGGGAGCAGGACCATCACCTTGCCTAGACGCATATCCATATACAAATCCAGATATTGCGCCTGCTTGGGCCTCGGGGTGCGGGAGGTGGGAGGCCCCGGAGTGGAATACAGTCAGTTTCATGCCAACTACTCTCTGCACCATCAACAATGGAGATGGGTTAGTGTCATCCTTGATTTGTGGCATGTTGCCTTAAATACTAGAGAGTTAAAGCTAAACACCAACATCTAGCAGACCTACTCCAACCCCATGTCGTTCCGGATTGGAAGTGGCAAATAATCAATATGGATTTTGTTTTAAGGTCTTTCCATGTCCAGAAATAAACACAATGCAATTTTGGTGGTGGTGGATAGACTAACTAAAGTAGCTCATTTTATTTTCGGTAATCTAACCGATGGAGCTCCTATTTTGGCCAAAAAAATTGAGCAAGAGATTTTCAGCTGCACGGCATATTTGAGAAAATCATCTCCGACAGAGATGCAAGGATAACCTCTAGATTTTGGCAAACTCACTTTGCAACATTAGGAACTCAATTGAACATCAGTTCACCATACCATCTAGAGACAAATGGATAGGCATAGCGCGTAAACCGAGTTTTAGAAGATTTACTTAGAGTGTATTGTATGGACCAATGGTACAAATGAGTAGATTATCTGCCTTTAGTAGAATTTGTCTATAATAACTCCTATCAATCAGCCATTAAGATGGCACCCTTTGAAGCGCTCTATGACAGAAAGTGCAGAACTCCCATCAGTTGGGATAAAGTTGAAGAATTGTTCTTGGACCTAAGATGCTTTCAGAAATGGAAACACAAGTGCGACTAATTAAGGAATGACTAGCTGAAGCTAACGACACACAAAAGAGTTGTGTTGATGCAAAACGCACCCCTAGAAAGTTTAAGATTGGGGAGAAAGTTTTTCTAAGGGTTAAACCCCACAAAAGTTCTATAAAATTTGGGAAATCATCCAAGCTAGCACCCCGCTATGTTGGACCCTTTGAGGTCTTGAAAGCCATCAACCTAGTTGCCTATAGAATTGCTCTACCACCAACTCCCACCTGGTTGCACAATGTTTTTCACGTCTCATGTTTAAAGAAATAGAAACCAGATTTTGAGCATGCTATTGACTGGAATTCCTTGCAGGTGCAGAATCCATGAGTGGTAATGATAGAGCCACTCAGGGTGCTCGAGGTATGTCGACGGCACTTACGTAACCGCGAGGTGAACCAATGCAAGGTCCAATGGGACCAATATGGAGAAGATAGTGCTACTTGGGAAGACAAGGGTGAGATCCTTCAAAGATTTCCTCACTTGTTTTGAATTTTGAATATATGTATTGAACCATGTGGGATCATATTAGTACATTGATAAGAATAATGAATCACAAGGGGGGGATATGTTACATCCTTTACTTGTGACCGTTTTATTTTATAATTGTAATAATTATTTCATGTGAAGTCTGATGATAATGGTTTAATAATTTTAGTTATTTTGGTTAAGTAGATTTGCTAATGAGAATAGATATGTATATCTTGTTCTATTAATGGAAATAATACTAGGAGGATTTATATATTTCTTATGTGGAATATTTGGAAATGAAATGCAACAGAAATTCTTTGGAATATTTGATACATATTTATATTAATTTTTGATGAAGTGTGACTATTGCAATGACATTGATATCCAATCTTTCCATGTCAGTGGATGCAAGAGGAGAAACCATCACATGAGCGGGAAAAGAGTATCATCAGCGTAGGGGCGCACAAACAAACGGTTAAAGTTAGGCATGCCATCCAAGCTAGAACCTCAACCGTTGTCAGTTACTTAAGTTGTGGGTGTGGTATTTTGATGCCTAGTTGGTCTAGCTAGTGTTCTAGGCGTAGAGACTCCTCGTCGATTGTAATAAACAACCTTGGTAATCATTAATTAATTGATCCTATGTTTTTGTATGTTTCGCATTTAGTTCTCATCTGGGATGTGTTGATGTGAGTTTTGTTCCACTACAACATACAGAATCGAATACTTAGTATTCCAAGATGAATCACCAAATCTCCAACTCTCTCTTGAATAAGGATGCTCATATGTTAAACAATGTATCCAAATTGTGTGATCAAAGGAGACAACCTCAAGGTTCCTTCTTAATCGTGGACCTTCACTCAGTTTTATGATGTCATATGTTGGTTATCACAAAGGGACTTATGCTATTCATTCAATGGATACCAACTTGACTTTAACTTACTTCAAACCAAACAAACAACTTGCAAAGGAAAGGGTTTAGAAAGCTATTCTACTCCTAGAATGTAAGATATAGTGGATGTCTCTGTGACTCTACTAGACTTCGTTTAGCCATAGACATCAACAAAGCTAGTGCAATCTCCTGAGGTAAATGTAAGATGTTCAAACTACCACCATTCCATTAACACCATCCATCAATGCATATCAATGTTCAAGCAATAATCGAAGTTAAGTTCATATAAATGTCATTCAACCACGCAAGGCAAACTTACAAACAGCAAGTAGCTAGTGGTTTGGTCTAAGCAAGTTCATTAAAGATTCATCCAAAATCACTTCCATTCAACTAAACACTACTACTCAACATGAAATGAAATCTACTTGAGGAATTGAAGAAACCATGCAACACTTCAAAGCAACATTAAGTAATCCACCATGAAGACCAACAATTGTTAAGTTTTAGGATAGCTGCAAATGTAATAACACTCTATGTTGTATGTGTTTCCAAATGCAGCAATCTCTCTTTCATTTATATTGAGAATGAGGCTAGGAGAGACATGTCCCTTTCTATTCATTATTATGAGATTGATATAATGACAATTGATTATGTAACTAAATAAATATATATATATATATACACACACACATATGATATCTCTGAATCATTATTATATTAATTTCTCCTAATAATATTTTAGATATATATCTATATATTATATCTCACATAATAATATATATATATATATATATA
>MU225198.1:1186886-1201972 GCA_018584345.1 Thuja plicata
AAGGCAATAGATCGATTTTAGCGGGTTTCCTATGCTTTTCATGTTTTTCACTAACCCCATGTTGCTAATATAACGATTTATTGAAGTGTTGGTGTTGATCTAACAGGTACCCAAATACACACACACAGCAATTAGGTGTCCTATAACTTCGACAGGCATGTAGTGAAGCTATAGTGTAATCAGAGGGGTACATTCTGATTCAATAATGACCCAACTTTAGAATTTTATAAATATTATCTAAGCTTAGTACACTACATTTAAAACACTTTGTCCTACCAGTTCATATGATCATTATCTGATGATAAGGAGGGACACATGTAGGAGGATAAGCCACTTCCAAATACCCCTCACAGCAATAAGGCGTCCTATAACTCCAAAACAGGCATGTGGTGAAGCTATAGTGTAATCAATGTGAGGTACACTCTAATTCAACAATGACCCGAGTTTAAAATTTTATGAATGTGATCCAAACTTATCGTACACTACTTTTAAAAGGCACACCATAGCTCCCTAGGATTTACCAAGGAAAAAGAGGAATTTGCCCTACCCAATTGGCAATAGGAAGAAATTCGGGTATGATAATACCCAGAGAAAACGCTGAGTGATTTGTGTCACTCCAGCAAACAGACCAATTCTCAATATTTATGCACTCAATCGATTGCATACATTGTGAGCTTAAAACTTGTACTCTATTTATAAGTTTACCAGCTATTTGGCTTTAGGAACCGTGTTACATGTTGCAGGTAAATTACATTATGATAACTTAACTTGTGACTATGGATTGTTACAGGGATGGTGCAAGAGCACCTAGCCATGGAGATGTGTTATGAGGTCAAACTGCATTTTTCCTTAATTTGTAATGTTTCATTAATGATTTGTAAGGTCCTAAGGACCATTGGTATCAAAACAAACCAAGTTGTAAGGCTTGAAGAGCCATTGTGTTCAAAATGACCTATAAGGTCCTGACAAAGTCAAAGTTGGTCAAAGAGTCAAAATGTCCAAAAAAGGTTGAAAAAGTTGTAATTGGTCACATTAAGTCCATTTTGTCATGTTTAAGGTGTCCAAGGATGATAGCGTCAGATTTGGTAGTATTTTGTCAAAAATGCAAAAAAATTGCAGAAGTGCAAAAAAGGTTGCAAGAATGTAATGGGTCGGTTATAGGAGTTGGTTAGACAGTTAGAGAGGTTGAAAATAGTTTATATAGGCATGTTTGGTCGAGATCAAGGGGGTGGGCAGGTTTGGAGGAGGTTTGGCAAGGAACAACCATCAAATCCTCAAACTGTCCCATGGTTTTTGGTAATCTGTAACTGTTACAGAGCCATGAAGGCTCATAAACAATGTATTTTCAATATGTAATTGTCTTAGAAGGATAGTCTGATGAAATAGCTTTCATATGAATCTACTCTTGTGCGTTTTCAAGAAGTATTTTGTGAGAAATGATTATTTTTCTAAAAATTGTCAAAACCCTCTTCTAAGGTAATCAGAGAACTTTAAAATTCCATATTGTTTGTCTACACTGATAGAATTTGCTACAAATTGGTAGAATGGTGTAATTTGATGTGTTTTATCATATTCCCAAGATGCAGATCGTTTGAACAAGTTTTGGCTAACAAATATTGATGCCCTAGGTGACTGATCTCTTAGTTTCAGACTGTTAAAGACAGGAACAGGCAAATTGCAGAGATTTGTACGGCCATGTACGGCCTATTATTGGCATGAAACCAATGGGACTTGTTAGATAAACGAACTAACTTTCATTTTCTTCAAGTTTCATCGATTTTTATGGAGGATTGAATAAGTTATGGTCATTTTTGTGAAGGCAGCCTGTTCAGAAAATGTTTCCCAGAATTTGCAGTCAGGAAACGTGTTAGTATAATTACGTATGGGCTAGTACAAACCTGTCACTTAGTGAGTAGAAAGATAATGATGTTAGCAACAAACTTTCTTCTTTCCAGAAAAATTGGTTGTGAAGTTTAAGGGGTCAAACAAGTCAAGTTCTAAAAACTGTCATTTTCTATGAGTTCCTGTCACTATTGCTACAGGAGGGTGGCAGAAATCTGTTATATGCTTTGTTTGTGTTCTTGGTGACCATGTAGAGTCTTGTCATGTTACATTAATCATTTCAGGGGTGTTCCATGTGTTGGCTGGCAGAGGTTGAGGTTTTGATTCAAGTTTTGGCTTGTTGTCTTTTGAAGGTTGCGATCAATTAACAAGGACCAATAGCCTTTTTGGAGACTGATTTTGTGTCAGAATGAATAGTGTAAAAGACTTCTGATCCTTGAGAGTAAAGTTGTTGTTTCAAGGTACATCTGCAGTTCTTTGTGTAAAGGTGGTGTGCTATGTGTTGTTACGGGAATACTAAAGGCTAGAGGAGAATAGATGTGATGAAACACTTGTGAAGTGTCAAGTCAAGTTGAAAAGATCAATTAATCTTGTTAGATGCCTTCTGAATCAGGTTAAGGTACTTGAATTAGTTTGGGCAGCAGTACCCTTGAGGGTTTTACGGTTTGTGTATGATGTTTTGCATCAGATTGGTATCAGAGCTAAAAGGTCTAGGTTTTGTATTGTGAAGTTGTTGATTTGGTTGCAGGTGCTTATTCCATCTAAGCTGCAAGAAGAAGGTTCTGGAGAAGTTGTGTGTGCCAAATAAGCTACATTCGGAGAATTAAACCTGTGACCATGTATTCATTAAATAGTTGTCGGGCGTGGACCACTCTAATGGGTATGACCCATCTTCAAAGCCCCCATGATAAGGTGGAACATAAGTAGGTTCAAATCTCCCCCATCACAGTAAGGCAACCCATAATTACAACGGATACATGATAAGCGTGGTGGCTGAATAAGGTGCATTCAAGCATCACCCATACGAATGCAGTACAAGCATACTCTGCAGCACCTGAAATTCGACCCACTTCTCACCCAAAATATATAATGAGAAAACAACTTATCAAAGAATCAAATCAATAAATTTACACATGTAAAGTTCAAATCTCTCTGCCAAAAATAGGTGGATCATAGCTACGTTGAAATCTCCCCCCTATAAGGCAGCCCATAACTCTACTGGCATATGGTAAGGTTGTGATGGAAAATTACGTAGGTGGCGCATTTGAATGCAGAAAAATAAAATGACTAAAAAAATTGGAACATCAATTTGAAAGAGATGGTAAAAGTAGGAGTTCATTTTGGTCATGAGAACAAAGACTTATGGAAATGTATCGTGTAACGAGGGTAATAAACAGAAAATAATTAGAACTAAACAAACTTCAAGATTAGATAACAGTGGAAAAAGTTTGATAAAGACCTGATTCCATTCAAGAAGCGTATCTACAAAGAGTGAAACCTGGCACTTCTGTTCGGTGTTCAGCGAGTCAAATAAGTGTAGATTGGTGGAAGCGTTCTCCTTTATTTCATGGTTTTTGTATGCTGAAATTCCTGTGCAGATGGATACAGCAGGGAATTTCACAACTGTTAAATTCAAATACAGTGGAGCTCTTCTTACATTTCCAAATATCAACTTAGTTTTGAGAACTGACGGATAGCATAAACAAAAATGCCCCATTCTCTCGGCGCCATTGTGAAAATGTAAGATATAAATATATATGCAATGAAATAATGTTTCATTAATAATAATTACCTTTATATGGCCTTATATATTCATTTGCAAGGTAAAGCTCTAATAAATGTGAAATTAATTTGTTTATAATATCAAAAGATAAGTAAAATGTCAATGGGCGCTTGGTTTACTGGTGAAGTTGAATGGCTCACAACAAGCCCACCAGGGATCAAGTCTTGCCAAGTGCAAGGCTCTGACATCATAAGGGATGAGATTGGGATGAGCCCTCCAACAAAAGAAAAAAAGAAGATAAGTAAACAATGATAGAATATATAATATAAGCTCTTGTTATTTCGCAATTTTAATAAATGTAATATAATTTAATTGTATATGAATATAGAATTGATTTTTTATATTTTTATTATTTTGTTAGATTATTTTTTAATTTATTTTTTATTTTTTATTTTTTATTGATCATGGTATTTTAATGGTTGAGAATTGTTAATGTACATTTGATTCTGAGTTATGGTTGAGTCTTACATTTTTTTAAGTTTTATTCATTTAGTGACTTGTCTTTGTGATCCAAATAAATTGTAAGTATACATAAATGGAAGGTCAATACTTTGAATAATATTTGTTCTGTTATAAACATACATGCTCCATTGCAAAGGGAGACCCACTCATTTTTTGCTTAGTTGTTTAGTTTTAACTTATTGGTCGTAGATGTTTGTTGGCCTTGGTTTAGCTTGTCAATAGTTTGAGTCCCTTGGTCCCCTAGGCAGTTGAGAAGTCTTGTTAAGTCTAGGTGAAATTTTGATCACTTTATGAATGAAGTACAAAGTCGAAGTGTTGAGAATGTGAAAGTTGGAAATTAAGGGTGAAGTTACGAAAATTGCAAAAGGATTTCAAAATGGTGTCATGATTAAGAAGGTGAATAATGAAAGTTTATTTTAAGTAAAGAGTGGAATTTCATGGTCCACTGCAAATCTTCACCCTTTGTGGTGTAGGTCAATTTTCCACCCTTAGGCAATTTCAAATGCAAAAACAACCCTTCATGGTAGGGGTCAATTTTTCACTCTAGAAAGAAATTTGCAATGAGAAATGAAAGGAAAGGGTGGATTCTCTTAATACACCACGAACCCCCACCCAAAGGAATGACGAACCTTCATGGTCATGGTCAATTTTTCACCCTTTGACAAATGTTAAAAAAAGACTTCATGGTACCCTTCAAATTTCCACTCTTGGAGATCAAATGTTGGTGAAATATGAAAGGAAAATGACAACTCCATGGTTAGGGTCATTTTTTTATGCAAAGGGTCTAGAGTTCTAGTGTTTCCTTCTTCCAAAGTGCTTATTACCTCTCATAACCATCCAATGGTCTACTCCTCTATGTGTTCTTCACCAATATGGATCTCCTGGACCCTCCTACCAACTTGCCTCCTAGGTATAGTTGATTTGATAAAGACACAAAGCTCACACAATTTCAACTAGTCCAACTAGTTCATCAATCTCCTTGATTCTTCACTAGAACTCCCCCTAGAACCCCAAACCCTTGCTTAGTATCTTTCCCATACACTCCATAGACTCTTGTCTATGTTCTTGACTCATTAAAAGTCCATTGGAAACATTTCCAACCCTTCTGGATACTCCAACAATCCAATTGTTGTCACTTTACACTAGTAGGCCTAATTAGGTCTATTTCTAGTAGGTTTATTTTCACTGTTTTGAGCCAAATGCTCCAAATTCTCCCAAACAACCTCACAAAAGACTTTCAAAATCTAAAAGCTATCCACTAGCCCTTCAAGAATCCAAATCTATAGTTTCTCAAGGCACCCACAACCCTATTCGCTACTAGGCCCTAGTTTTCAGCCTATCTTTTAGCCCTCTAGACCAGTCAGTGCAAATTATCTTCAAATTGCCCTTTCAACTTCACTTCACCATTTACAACCTTTTGATCCTTCAAGGAGACACATTAGGTCTTCTTCATGTGTCACTAAGTCATTCATCCAAGATCATGGGTGCTCTGATCCAATTCAATCTTTACCCTGTCCAAGCTCACCTACTCCTAACAGTCAGCCATAGGTCTTCACTCCAAGTCTAGGAATTCAATTGCAAGAAAAAAAAGGAAAAAAAACACTATGTACAGACCCTAACCCATCATCCCACATGGTTTCATCCATTTTCAACCATGGATTCTTAGGTTAGAGCCATTTTTGTTCCTGCAACTCTGCAAATTGAACTTGCAGACATAGTCACCTAAATCCTAATGTAACTCTACACAACCTTAACTTGAAATAAAAATACTAAATTCTAAAGAAAGATAATACAATGCACTACACCCCCATGGGGTCGGATTACCTAATCTAATATGTACACAGCTGTACAGAATGCAAAAAACATTATAATTTGCAATGAATCTCAGGAAAACATCCGTACAGAATGATCACAAAATTAATATGCAATCCAAAACTCCATTAACCTTCCAAAAAGCATCAATCCATGTTCAGATACCCAAGCATGGGTGGTTACAACCGTCCAAACTTCCATTTGCAAATTTTTGCAAAAGTTGCAAAAGTTGCTAGCAACTTTTGAGCATTTCTTTCTCTTTGACCATTTTAGTCAACTCGATGCACTTTTACCAATCCTATGACCATAGTTATGACACTTAGGGTCCTAGAGAAGACTAAAACCTCAAGTTACACAAAAATACCAACTTTTACCATTCTAGGCCAAAATGACCACATTGTCACCTAGGAGCACTTTTGCTCTTACAAACATGAAATGAACAAGTTGAGATCCAAAACTAATGGATCTTATTCCAACCCAAACTAAGACTCTTAACACATCCTTAAACACACAAATCACACCAAAAAGGGAGGTGCTCTTGGTGCTCTGCACCATACTCCCCTGGGACAAAGAACTCAAATCCCTTGAGTTAGGAGGTCTTCAATGGTGACCTCGTGCTTCAGAATGTCTGCTTCAGTCATCCAAGTGGCCTCATATTCAGGTAGTCCCTACCACTTTACTAGATACTCTTTGTAAGTACCCTTCCTGGTCTTCTTAATCACCTTGGAGTCCAGTATACTGTCCAACTGCAGAGGGTGTGGGGTAGGTAAATCTTTGACCCAATCTTCTTCTCCCAACTCTGAAAGAGTTTGGTGACCAGTGTCTAAGGATGGTCCCTTATAGGGATACAGATCACATACATTAAAAATGGGTGAGATGCCCAAATCTGGAGGCAACTCCACCTCATATGCATTTTTTCCATACTTATGTAATATCCTCAATGGTCCTATCTTCTTCGTCAGCAACTTAGCTGGCTTACCCTTAGGTAGTCATTCCTTTCTAAGGTAAGCAAGTACCAGATCCCCCACCTTGAATTACAAATCCCTCCCTGTATTATCTGCCTTGGCCTTATATTTGTCCACTTGATGTTGTAAAGTCTTCTTGACTTGATCGTGCAATTCTTTCATCTGCTCTGCAAATGATTCACCTTGTGCACTCCTTTTGTCATGTAGACTGAGATCCCTCAACTCCAAGATCCCTCTAGGATTAGTCCCATAAACTATCTCAAATGGGCTTTTACCTGTACTCCTATTAATAGAGTCATTATAAGCATATTTGGCCTGCCCTATAATATGATCTCATGATTGTCCATGTTGCTTAGTTAAGCATCTCAATAGGTTGCCTAAAGACCTATTAACTACCTCAGTTTGTCCATTTGACTGAGGGTGATAGGCAGAAGAGAAAGACAAGTTTGTCCTTAACATCTTCCAAAGAGTCCTCCAAAAGTGACCCACAAACTTACTATCCCTATCACTTACTATGTTTAATGGCAATCCATGGATTTTCACTATGTCTCTGAAGAATAGACCTGCAATATGTGAATCATCATTGGTTTGTTTGCAAGGAATGAATTGTGTCATCTTGCTAAACCTGTCCACCACTACAAACACATTGTCATGTCCCTTAGGTGTCTTTGGCAATCCCAAAAGGAAGTCCATACTCAAGCACTCCCAAGGTAACTGGGGTATGGATAAGGGTTGGTACAATCCAGTGTTACTACTTTGTCCTTTGGCCCTCTGACATATCTGACATTGCTCCATAAACTTCCTGAGATCTGACTGTAACCTAGGCCAATAATAATGCCTATTCACTTGCTCAAGTGTCTTGTCCACTCCAAAGTGACCTCCCAAGCTTCTTGGTGTTTCTCCTTGACTGTGTTCCCCCTCATTGAGCACTAAGGTATACACATTAGGTGTCCTTTGAACAATAGCCCCTCCTGCAACATATAATCAGTAAACTCCACTTTAAATCCTTGTTGGAACTTCTCACATGCCTCATAGACATCTTTGAAATCTTTGTCCTCTTTGTAGAGATCTTTCAAGTCATTCATTCCCACACTTTGCAATTGTATCTTTTGTATAGATAGTACTCTTCTACTAAGAGAATTAGCAACCTTGTTGCTAACTCCTTTCTTGTGTTTGATGAAAAATGTGTATGCTTGCAGAGATTCTACCCATTTAAGGTGCCTCTGATTTAACTTCTCTTGCCCATTCAGGAAACTAAGGGCATGGTTATCTGTGTAAACCATAAATTCCCTTGGTAGGAGATAATGTCTCCACTTTTTGAGTGCTTGCACCATTGCATACAACTCCAAATCATAGGTGGAGTACTTTTGTTTGGCCTCATTCAATTTCTCTGAGAAGACTGCCACAAGGTGTCCCTCCTGACTTAACACTGCCCCAATGGCTAGCTTACTAGCATCACACTCCACCTCAAATAACTGATTGAATTTAGGGAACCTAAGAGTAGGTAGTTCTACTATCCTTTTCTTCAACATTTCAAAGCCTTGATCTGTTGTTGTTGTCCACTTGAACTGACATTTGATTCCTCCTTTAATAGTGTTGAGGATAGGTGCACATACATGACTAAAGTTCCTCACAAACTTCATATAGTAGGAGTCTAATACATGAAAACTTCTAACATATCCTATAGATCTAGGTGTTGGCCATTCCAAAATAGACTTGACATTATCAAGATCCATCTTCATACGTCCATTAGCAACAACAAAACCAAGATATACCAATTCAGTCTTCGAGAACTCACATTTTTCCTGATTGATCATCAAATTCTCTTGGTGTAGCCTCCTCAATACCATTTCCAAGTGCTTCATGTGCTCCTCCTTAGACCTGCTAAAGATCAAAATGTCATCAATATATACTATTACAAACTTACCTATAAAATCTGTTAGCACTTCATTCATGAGACTCGTGAATGTGCTAGGTGCATTTGTTAGGCCAAAGGACATTACAAGCCACTCATTCATCCCTTCATTTGTCTTGAAGGTTGTCTTCCATTCATCACTAGGCCTAACTCTGATTTGATGATACCCTAACTTCAAATCCACCTTGGAGAAATAACAAGAACCTCCCAAGTTGTCTAGCAAATCCTCAATCTGGGGCATGGGGAATCTATATCTAATTGTGATCTTGTTAATATCCCTAGAGTCAATGCACATCCTCCATTTTCCATCCTTCTTAGGTGCAAGGACAGTTGGCACAACACAAGGACTCAAACTCTTCCTTATTAGTCCTTTCTCCAATAAATCTTGAATTTGTTTTACTATCTTTGCATTCTGACTTGGTGTCATCTTATATGCTACCTTATTAGGTAGATTAGCTCTGGGTATGAGGTATATCTGATGACTCACATCCCTCATGGGTCGCAATGCACTAGGAAATCCATTATCCACTATTTCATGGCACCTTTCCAACCATTCTTGTACCTCTGGTGGCATATTGGCTTTCTCCTTAGTCTCCTCCTTTGGCTTCACTATCACTGCACAACATACCCCTCTCTCCTTCTTCATAACCTTTAGAAACTCCTTTCCACTCAAGAGTATCACACTAGTTCCCACATGCTTCTCCTCATTAGGTTCCTGTAAGGGATCCATCTGAAACTTCTTCCCTTGTTTAGTAATCACATAGCTATTCTTTTCACCATCATGAATGGCTTTCACACCATATTTCCATGGATGTCCTAGAAGGAGATGACATGCATCCATGGGCAATATGTCACATAGGACTTTTTCCTTATACTCTCCTATCTCAAACTCCACCATAGTTTGTTCATCCACCACTATTTGTTGTCCCTTGTTTAGCCATGACACTTTGTAGGGGGTGGTGTGAGGTATCCTTCTAAGTTTTAGTTTATCCACCATCTCATTTGACATTATGTTCTCTGTGGATCCAGAGTCCACTATCACCTTGCAGATCTTCCCATGTGACATACAAGTAGTTTTAAACAATTTCTTTCTTTGAGGTGGTTCTGCAACACTAGGAACTTTCAACAAAGTCCTTCTCAACATAAGATTTTCTCCATCTAATACTGGCCTTGCCTTGGAGATAGGAGAGGTGACACTCTGGGTGTCATCCTCTTACACTAATTGATTGCTTCTTTCTCCCATAGATTATGTGGAAGTCTTGTCAAGACATCTGCCCATTGTATGGCCCACTTGATTGCAATTGTAACATCTACCAGTGAAGACTAAATTGGTCATGCCTTGTGACTAGAATCTACCCCTTGGTGGCCCTCTTCCTCTGTATCCTCCTCTTTGGAATGAACCTCTATATTGGTTACTCCCACTATTATCAATGGACTGAGTATCTTCTGGTCTACTTGGGATTTGTCCCCTGCCAAAGTTACCCCTGCCTCTGAATTCTCTATTATTATTACCCCTACCTTTTTGTTGGAAATCACTCCTCCTTCTAGCCTTCTCCTCTACTCTCAAAGCTAGCTAAAAAAATTTGTGCATATTTTCAGGAGCCATCATACTGATTTCATCTTGGATTCCTTGTCTCAATCCATTGAGGTAACTTGCTACCTTTTCTACCTATTCTTCTTGTCTACTTTCCCTTAGGCTCAATTTGTGGAACTCCTCAGTGTAGGCACTTACTGACAACTCTTTTTGTCTCAAGTTCTGCAACTTCTGATACATTTGAATCTCATAATCAGTGGGTAAGAATTGTGCCCTCATCCTGATCTTCATTCTATCCCAAGAAACTATCTTCTTCTTACCAATGGTTATCCTATCATCCCACATCACGTTCAACCACACCAATGCAGATCCTTTGAGTCTAGCCTTGGCATAACTGACTCTCTTCTCCTCTGACACTTCTTTGTAGTCAAACTAGTTGTCTATGGCCTCTATCCAATCCAATAACTCTTCACCATTCAAACTACCACAATAGTAAGGTATGTGTTTGATCCATACTATCTTTGTTAATGGACTTAAAGGCATCCTAGAACACCTTTTGATCTTTATCCATCTCCACTTGTTTTACTTTTCCAGTTATCTCTCCTATCTGGCTTTCATCCTCTTCATCACTTGCATCTCCCCATTCAGTGACTTTCCTCTTACCCTTTGTCTCTTTCAAATTGGCCTTTGCCAATAGATTTTGGACCAAGTCCACTATGGCATCTTTGCTCATTTCCTTGGGTGACATGTTGTCAACCTCATGGATTTCCTCCCCTTCAGACATACACTAAACTTAAAGAAATCATGGTTTTGATACCACTATGATGCAGAGGGTCTAGAGTTCTAGTGTTTCCTTCTTCCAAAGTTCTTATTACCTCTCCTAACCATCAAATGGTCTACTTCTCTATGTGCTCTTCACCAATATGGATATCCTAGACCCTCCCTACCAAATTGCCTCCTAGGTATAGTTGATTTGATAAAGACACAAAGATCACACAATTTCAACTAGTCCAACTAGTTCATCAATCCCCTTGATTCTTCACTAGAACCCCAGACCCTTGCTTAGGATCTTTCCCATACACTCCATAGACTCTTGTCTACATTTTTGACTCATTAAAATTCCACTGGAAACATTTCCAACCCTTCTGGATACTCCAACAATCCAATTGTTGTCACTTTGCACTAGTAGGCCTAATTGGGCCTATTTCTAGTAGGTCTATTTTAACTGTTTTGAGTCAAACGATCCAAATTATCCCAAACAACCTCATAGAATACTTTATAAATCTGAAATCTATCCAATACCCCTTCAATAATCCAAATCTATAGTTTCTCAAGGCACCCACAACCCTATTTTCTACCAGGCCCTAGTTTTCAGCCTATCTTTTAGGCCTCTGGACCAGTCAGTGCAAATTGTCTTCAAATTGTCCTTCGAAATTCACTTCACCATTTACAAACTTTTGATCCTTCAAGGAGACAAATTAGGGCTTTTGCACATGCCACTAAGTCATCCATCCAAGATCATGGGTGCTCTGAACCAATTCAATCTTTACCCTGTCCAGGCTCACCTACTCCTAGCAGTCAGCCACAGGGCTTCACTCCAAGTCTAGGAATTCAATTGAAAGAAAAAAAAGGAAAAAAAAAAAAACTATGTATAGACCCTAACCCATCATCCCACAGGGAATTAATCCATTTTCAACCGTGGATGCTTAGGTTAGAGCCATTTTTGTTCCTGCAAATTGAACTTGCAGACATAGTCACTTAAATCCTAATGTAACTCCACACAACCTTAACTTGAAATAAAACTACTAAATTCTAAAGAAATATAATACAATGCACTACACCCCCATGGGGTCAGATTACCTAATCTAATATGTACACAGCTGTACAGAATATAGAAAACATTATAATTTGCAATGAATCTCAGGAAAACATTCGTACAGAATGATCACAAAATTAATATGTAATCCAAAAATCCATTAACCTTCCAAAAATCATCAATCCATGCTCAAATACCTAAGCATGGGTGGTTACAACCGTCCAAACTTCCATTTGCAAATTTTTGCAAAAGTTGCAAAAGTTGCAAAAGTTGCTCGAGCAACTTTTGAGCATTTCTTTCTCTTTGACCATTTTAGTCAACTCGATGCACTTTTACCAATCCTATGACCATAGTTATGACACTTAGGGTCCTAGAGAAGACTAAAACCTCAAGTTACACAAAAATATTAGCTTTTACCATTCTAGGCCAAAATGACCACATTGTCACCTAGGAGCACTTTTGCTCTTACAAACATGAAATGAACAAGTTGAGATCCACAACTAATGGATCTTATTCCAGCCCAAAATAAGACTCTTAACACAACTTTAAACACAAAAATCACACCAAAATGGGAGGTTCTCTTGGTTCTTTGCGCCATTTTTCCACCCTATCAAGCTTAGAGAAAATCAAGTGAAATTTTTGAAAATCAAGGAAAACCAAAACTTCATGGTCTTGGTCAATTTTCCACTTTGTAAGTAAAAATAAAATGAAGAGAGGGATTTCATGATGAACCACGAATGTCCATCCTTTGGAATATCAAGACTTCATGATGTGGGTCGATTTTCCACCCTTTGGCAATTTCAAATGTTAAATGGCCTTCATTGTAAAGTTTAATTTTCCACTCCACAGAAAAAATTACTACGTTAAAGGATAATGTAGAGTGGAAAATCATGGCGAAAAACAAACTTCACCCTAAAAAATAACAAACCTTCTTGTTAAGGGTTAATTTTCCACTCTAAGGCAAAATTTATAAAGCAAAAATGAGAATCAAGAGTGGAAACTCTTAATGCACCACAAACCCCTATCATTCGCCAAATCAAGCCTTCATGGTATCCTTTGAATTTCCACTCCTTTGTGGAGAAAAAATTAATGAAATTTAAAATTCATGAAGGGCGATGCAATTAAAAATCATGAAAAATGATGCAATGTAAAATCATGAAGTTGATCCAATTAAGGTGGAAATATATTGTCCCCTCCTTAGACCGAACAATGATAGATAGGGTTGGCCTATCATTTGGTTTTAATAGGCCATCAGATTGTGTAGGGGACCCTTTTAGGGGCTTTTGATGACATATCAGGGCTTGGAGAGCATGTTTGACCAGTCTTGGGCAGTCTCCTAGATTTTAGGAGGAATCCCTATTTTTTAGGGATGAACTAGGAGTTAGCAAGGACATACCAAAAGAGCTTTGGGATAATCCTGGACACTTTTGACACAATTCCTATCTTTTAGCATAGTTCCTAAATTTTAGGGACTGCTAGTTAACTCGCAATGGTCAGACAGCAGCAGCGGATAAGGGGCATCAGATAGAATCGAGATCGGGGTTCAGATGAGCGAGCTAAGAGTTATTGAGAAATAATTTAATTATTTCCTAAGTTGAGGATAGTAAAATAATAATAAAAGTGATTATTTTATGATATAATAAGTTATAATATTTGGCCCAAGTCCCTAGACATTAAAATTTAATTTTATCACTTAATACTTGGGGCCAAGTTTATAATGAATAATGACCCCCTCATGAAGGTTGATCCCTAGGAGGGGACTATGTTGGAATAAAATAACAAATTTTAATATTTATTTAAAATAAATAAAACCCTAAAGCTAGTCAAATCCTCTAGGAGGGAAAATAGACTGAATAAGTATGGAGTTTTGGAGGTAAATTGGGTTATCAAGCAATCATTTTTTCATAAACATTTTGGAGAGAGCTCTTGCAAGGGTTTTTTTAGCAGATTAATTTCTGAGGATGAAAACTCTTAGAGATTTGGAATCTTGCATGTGTGTGAGATCACCCAAGGGATTCTACATGTAGATTCTTGCAAGCATAATATTCATATTTGGCCAAATTGGTGAGCAAATTGTTCATATATGAGTTGGATAAGGGCCGATATCAAGAAATTATATTGGTGGGTCAGAGTTAATGTGATGCAAAGCCACAAGGGAAGGTAAGGTATCACACCCAACCCAAAACTACTGGAAAATCTAGAGGACACTCTTGAGCTTCAGACAACCAACCATCTAAATTCAACAACAACTATTCCTTTCTTCATACAACTACTCACATCAAATTCATCCTTTGATGTCACTAATCACCCTTGGCCTAATCCCTAGGCATATGGGACTAAACCCTTCGACAAGTTATAGAGGATGAATTAGATTTCATAGTCACCTAATGCATACTTCTAGGGACCCAAAAAAACTCTAAACACCCACCAATTGGTTACATACAAAATCCTTCTTGTATTAGGCTTGTAAAGACCTAATTCTCTACTAGCCCTTCCTTAGAGGTTTTTGTCCCTCTTCTCCAAAATATTCCAAACGAGAAAACAAAAAAATTACATTTCCTGATACCCTTTTGAGCCTTACACAACATACTTGATTGAGGATCGTGGGTGTTGTTGTTCCCTTTTCTTGCTGTCAAAAAAACACTCCTCAGAAGGTTCACTCTATTTATCCCTGACACTGATCAAGCATAGAATAGGACAACAGTAACAAGGTCTTGAGACCTCCTGCACTTTGAGCTCCACAAACTCGGGCGGGATTACCCTTGAAAACTTAGAATAATGAAATCACTGAACTATTCTAGTTTTGATATTGGTGGAATTACAGAGAATCATCACTGCAACTTTTACTAAAACAGACCAAACTAAAAGTAAAGATTGATTTTTAATGGTGATAGTCACTTAATTGAACAAAAATAGACCAGTGCTCAATCTAAGGGCATGGAGTCCTCTGTGAATAA
>MU225198.1:1218393-1229345 GCA_018584345.1 Thuja plicata
GTGATAGTCACTTAATTGAACAAAAATAGACCAGTGCTCAATCTAAGGGCATGGAGTCCTCTGTGAATAATTTTAACCAGCATGAATGAAGACTAAACTTAAGACAATTACAGGATCTAACACAAACATAGATATACCTTATATATCTACCTCAGTACATTTAGCCAGATTAATCCATCAGATTCATTTGCTACCCTGAACTTTGTTGAAATCTCTCTAAGGTATATTCTCTCCTTGAAAGAACCCTAGAAGTATTTCATAATCTGCCTTACAGATATATAAATTGAAAATGCTCCTTGAACATTCAATTTAGACAAAATTCAGAATGCTAAAATGAAGACAGAAAATCCACTAAATGCTTCAGAAACTGTGAACTGGATTTTATTTAGAGGTCATCATCAGTTACAACATTCAACAGAGATTTCTCCAGAAAGACCAGATATATTGCAATTGAAATAGTATTATTTTCAGACAGAAAAATGACCATCCCCTTCCCAGTCGTCTTGGGATCCTTTTATAGCACAAGGATGCAACAAGCTACCGATATCTGGGAAGAATTACACAACTGCGTGTAACAAAATTCTGCAACTGAACATAGGTGGCAGGCTAATTAACAAGGTTTGTTTTTCATGGCTTAACCATATTTGATTCATCCTTTTTGCTTCCCATCTATTCTTTTTTGATGGTAGGCCATGTCTCTTTCCTGTTCTGCAGAATGATGTGCTCTATTTTCTGTTTCTTCTTTAGTGGCTCTTTAGCTGAAGTTATTCAAGTGGTCGCATACTTGCCATCCTTTTTTGCTCTGCTTTTGGTTTCACGCGAGTGAGTGATGCTTGCTTTTTTAACTTGTCACACCCTCGCGAGTTGAATTCTGATATCACCTAAGTCTAGGCAACTGAGCGACCACACCTCTTATCTTTCATCTGATTCCTTAATCGCACACTCGCTGAATTTTTAAACTGCACTTTTTGATTTGGGCGACTAAGCGATATCTTCTTTAACTCATACTCTGTCCAATCACTCACTCGCTATCCTTTTACTCCTGCTTTCATCTAATGCGCGAGTGAGCGATGCATTTTGTTCTTTGATTGGTCGCAAACTCGCGAACTCTGAAATTCTTACTTCATACCTGACTGCAAGTGTGCAACGTCTTTCTTCTTTTATCTCATCGCATACTCGCAAGCTCAAACATCCTATTCTGTCACTGACGGTGAGTGCGCGACTGTCTCTTTGCTTTCCTTAGTCGCTCACTCGCGAGCTCTTTTCCTTCCATATCTATTGATCTACGACTGAGTGATGACCTTCTTTTGGCTTGTCACACACCCACGCTTGACATATTAAAAGCGCCCCTCTTTTGCTTCTGACGACTATGCGACATACCCTTATCACCAAGTCGGGAGGACTTTTTCCTTAGGGCACTTTTCTTCTTAGACTTCACGACCACCGTCAGATCCTTTTATTCCTTCATCCAACGGCCGTCGTTTAATCGCCAGATTTTCATGCCTGCCCTTAAATATTTCTCAAACACTGTGACTAAAGGGAAAAAGCACTTAGTCTCGAAGTCGCTGAATCCTTTTTCTTCCTTCTGGCGACCACCCAACAATCTTTTAATATCCACCCGCTTTATGGCAGATGTCACTCGATCACTGGTTCACTTACTGCACACTAGAGAACTGAGTCATCATCTTGATTTGGTGACATCCCGACTAAGTATTACTATAAACCACAAACGGTCAGTCACAAAGTCTGAATCAAAATCCCTTAACCGCTGCTTCATTTCGAGACCACGCGACTAAAGGCCTGACTTAACTGTTAGCTTTGGCTTGATTTGATGACAAAGAGACATGAAGTAATCGCGGAGTCTGAGAACATTTTCATAACTGTTAAGAATCTGCCGCGATCACCCGACTAAGCAGTGGGTCCCATCTGTATAAAGCCTTATGACATGGTTATCCCGCGACTACCCGACATGAAAGGAATCGCTAAGTCTCAGAAGGCCAAAGGAATATGTTGTTTTTGAATGAGACTACGCGACATAAGGAAAAAGCAAAGTCGGGAAGATAAATGGAATATTCGGCTGGGGTAACGCGACAAGGCGATCAATTTAAAACACATGCCCTTAGTGGATAAAAAAGTAACTGCGAAACAAAATAACATGACTTAGGGTTTTAATTTCTTTTACGTGGCAAAGTACAAAATTTTGAAACAAGAAAGCCCGGGAAAAGCAAAGGCCAAGAAATTCAAAAATTTTACAAGGCAGTGCTAACAGGTGTCACTTTCAAAGGTCCTAACTTATCACTATCCAAGTAGGCCTAATTGAGAAATTAGCCTTATTTTCCAAAATAAACCCTCTTTGTTTGCTTGATCTCTGCAAACCAATACCTTGTAGGTATATTTATACCCTTCAAACCACCATTTCTACCATTAGTTTGGTCCTAATCCACCCTTAAATAGTTATGCAACCACTTTTGCTCTTCAGTCCATACAGTCACATAGAGATGCATGGTCACTTAATTGTCATTCCTCCTTGGTGCCACCATTTTCCTACCCAAAACCTCCAATATTTCTAAATTAAATTGGTAATCTCAAATTTCCACCCAAGGCCAGAATTTTCCCACAGTGGAAAGTCAAGATATGGCCATTTGAATCCAAAACCCTAGGTAGATGAGGGTTTACTAACTATTTTCAAAAAAAAAGAATGGATATCCTTCTTAACTCAATGAAAAATCTCCAAATAAATTTCAAAGTGAAGATAATTAATTCCTATATTCTATCTCATACATAAATCTTTCCAATGAATCCGTACTAGATCATACACAGATCATAAACAGAGAAATAAATAAGAAATTTGATATTTTTCTTGCATTCAATCACCAAAAACATCAAAAACCTTCAACAACCTTCTTCTTCCAATCACCAAGAGGTTATATCATCATGTTTCAACCATCCCAACTTCCCTCCAACCTAAATTTGAACCAAAATGGTCATTGGAGGTAAGTTGTCAAAAATTGCACAAAAGTTGGCAATGTTGTCAAGCAACATTTTGACAACTTTTACATATATGTGCATGATGACTGAAATCATCACATGAGCACTTAAAAATGATCCAAAATGGATCAAAACAACATAAAATACCTATCCTACCCATCCCTAGACTCCTAATGACCCGTTGACCAAGTTTGACCAAGAAGGCTTATAATTGCCTATCAAGATCAATGGTCTCACAAAAGGATCCAAACCTTTACAAAACATTCCAAAATGATCCTTGGGACCTTATTACATCCTTGATGACTCATGACACCCCATGATTCATCTATCCTCCATGTATCATGCATAGGTGCCCCCGCACCATAATGACACATCAATTGTCATTTTTATATCATTAGCTAGGTTGTACAGTATAGAATCAACAACTACATGCCTCCATCTTAGACGTCTACTATTGACTGGGAAGTTTTTGTATGAATTTCTTGTTTGTTGATACACTAAATGGTCTTTTAGGGGTCTGCAACAGAAATCAATCATTTTGAGCATTTTCATACTTGCTAGAAACAATCGTATAACCTTGTCAAAGATGTGGGAGCCGAAAAAATCATATCTAAATTCAAAAAATTGTAATTCTCAATATCATACGTCACAAGGTCAGAAAATTACACATCTGAAATTTACCATTTTGCCATCAACCATAAAATTTGGTATGATTATTGTATTGTCTTGAAGAAATTGAAAATTAACAATTTAATTGCATACCTCTAATTGGCGTTAGAAGTAGAAGATTGCATAGTTTTTCAGTGTTTAGTATTTCAATTTTTAGATTGCAAATTATCATCGAAAATGCCAGAAAATTTATAAAATCTCAAAAAAAAATACAAAAAAAAAATCAAAAATCAAAAATAAAAAAAAATTGTCTGCAAGCACCAGGCTTAGCCAAAACTACACAGTTGAGGTGCCTCACTACAAAATATGAATTGAATAAGAGGACAACCTATCTAGAGGATGAAAAAATTACAAAAGAGATCATTTAAGTGCTTAAGGAGGTCAGCCTTGCAAGCCCAATGGGTGTGTCTCTTCACATGCAACAATCAATTCCTAGTGAATTTTAGACACAAGTAAATCAATAATTCAATCAATTCCTAGTGAATTTCAAACACAAGATTACAAGGAAAAATTAAATATAGTTAAGAGAAAAGGGAAGAAAATAAAGTGAAAATCACTAGTAGATAAAGATTATAAATCCAGTGGATTCAAAGCAAAGTATGTGAAAAAATAGAGTTCCTAGCAAGAAGGTAAACTAAATCAGATTAAATTGTAGATCAAAAACGTTAATTCTAAGATAAGATTGCAAATTTTAACCCAAACCCTATAAATTTTGAGCAGAACTCATAAATAAGGATAAATTTCCAATGGTTGGCCTTAATGCAAAAATAAGTAGAAGGTGAAATATGCCCCGAAGGAGGCAAATTACTAAGATCTACACAAAGAAATACAAAAAAAAACCCTGGGCATGAAAAATTAGACGAGTAAGGTGTGAAAAAACTATGAAATCTTAGAAGTAAAAGGTGTGATTTCAAGGAGGTAATGACATGTGACAATCAAAATATAAATAAAGTCAGAACTTGATTGGAAAGGGTAAAGTACATAGGCTAGCATTAAGATTGTGAAAGGTTAAATTTATTTATTCAAGTGCAATTTTTTTTTTAAAGAGGGTTAAACGCTTTGACTCGGAGCTATGAACCGCTGAGTCCATAAATGGGGGACCTCATCCCCAATGAGATTTGAAAATTTATGGAAAGAATAACAACACAACAACTTAACCATCACAATATCCACTATTGGAATTCGAGTGTGTATTCAATCCTAAGTTGAAATTTCATTTTTTTTTGTAAAGGATGTTTTATCATCAAAATGCTTCAATTCTTTACAATTTTATTTCATGAACTTAACACAAATACTTTCTCTTGTTTTACAAGGATCACCACATGAAGATGATCATAGAGGGTGATGGTCAAGTGAATGCACAAGGAAGGAGAGTTTGAGGATCAATTTTGAAGGAAGAACCTTTTCAAGATCAAGTTGTCATGAAGGAGAGACATAGGGGGAAGTTCAAGGACAAGAGGAATTTGAAGAGCAAGGAGAATGAACAAGTTCTATGAATGGAGAAGATTATCATAATCTTGAATTTCCTTTGGAAATCCAAGATCGAAAAGAAGGACCCACCAACATTAAGGTCTACAAGTCCAAGATAAACACGAAGTAACCAATCACTTCAAGAAAGTTGAGATATCAAGACAAGAGTGATTTCAAGACTAATGCAAGGAAAATATCTAGAAAATGAAGAAGGATAAAGTGATGAATAAAAGTCATAAAGATGAACCAAATTGGGAATAAGAGTCATCACACTCTTTCAAAAGGGAGGTAGTTTTAGAAGATTTAATCGAAGTTAGAGAGATATATCTTCATTGTAAATGAATGATAAGGATGTACATACTTAGGTGGAACATATTCATCTTCAACCAATCAATTTATTCCAAGTTGACATGTTCAAGTTCATGGACAATCAAATTCATCCATAAGTGGACATGTGGAAAGTATTCAATGTATTTCTATAATGAATTTTCTTATTGATTCATCCTCAAAAGGATATGTATTCCAGAGCAATGTAATTTTCTTATTGGACCATAGATTGGTGCTCTATTCTCATTGGTTAGCATTTAATATTTGTAGATGGTAGTTGTAGTAAACCCTAATTAGGGTTGTTTTCAATTATATGGGTTGTTGATCTTGAATTAGTTTGGCTTGTTGGTTGTACTTGAGGCCTATATATAAAGGAATTCTCATTTCATCTATAAGGGGAGACTTTTGTGAAATTGTTACCAAAATACTACCAAAGTAATTCCAAAATCATTGAAGCTTGGTGAAGACTTGTGTTATTTTGGATTTTTGCATGGTTTCCTATTTCTCACTTAGAATTTGTTAATGTTGAGTAGTTTAATGAAAATTATTATTGTTGATTCAGAGTGAAACCTCTCATATGCATACCTTTTGTTACTTGTTGATTGCAAGTTGTAGTGTAAGTTTAGGTTGAATTTATTGCAAGGTATAACTTCAATCACTTTATGTTCATTGATTTGCACGTCTTGTGGTGTTATTATGTATAAGTGGTTTTAAAATTATTCATGTATTCTTAGAATATTTGCATCAAATTTGTGCAGTTGTTCTACTTGTCAAAGAAAAGTTTGGTTTGGTTTCACTTCATCATCAATAGTCTATTGCATTGGTATCTAAGTAGATTAGATTTATAAACCTAGTCTCTTTTGCATTTTATTTCAAAACCATTGTTAGGATTAGTTGAAGTGCCCATATTACAAAATCATTCGTCATTTAAAATTTTAATAGATTCCCATGAATGAATAGTGTAAATCCCTTTGTGATTACCAACAAATCACATCATCAAACTAAATTATATCCAACATAAATTTGCAAGTATGCAATGTAAACCTTGGGATTTCTTCATTTGATCGCACATTTGCTACAATGTTTAGCATTTAAAAATTCCTTTTTCAAGAGAGTATAGGTTCCTAAGTATTTACAATGCATGTTGGAGTGGTAAAAAAACTCACATCAACATTATTTGATGTGTTTTATTAGAGTTATTAACATGGAGATGAAATATTCATGGATTCCTCTAGTTCATAAATTCTATTTGATCTAATTGCTCTCTCAAATCTGATCCTAGATGAACCCCCTCCCCTTGAGGATTGATTGGTTTAAGGTTATCCTTGATGGGGAAGCTTGGAGAAGCTTGGGTTGATTTGAGGTTCACTATCCTATTATAAATCGTATCAGTGAAGTCAGGGTTGTGGCAACTTAGAAATCTCCTAGATATAACCAATAGAAAAGTTGAGTTTATAGGGAGGAGAGTAAGTTAGAAAAAAAATGGTGAATTGGGAAATGAACATGAACATTATTGATTTCATTTCTTATTTTCTCTTATTATGGAATTAACAACATTCATAGTGCCATGTGCAACTTCCTTACATAAGGCCCATCAAAATGCACTTGGCACCATTTAAAAACATAATGGATGCAACATTTAGCTTGAAAACCAATTTAAAATACATGGGGTTCTTGGGAGAAATTATGAATCAAACATTGCAAGCATTTTCAAGACAAGAGCCTCGATGGTTCTACATACCATTAAAATGGTTTTGGAAAAGTCTTATGTGAACTCACCCTTCTAATACTATGTCAACAAAGACATGCTTATATTTTTATGGTGATCCTTTTGGATGTGGGATTAGACAAAGGAGAATTGAAAGTTTTAATGAAGACATTGGTTTGAACATTTTGTGTGGAGGTTTACAAAAATTCCTAAACATTGTTGTTGTGGGACTAGGCTTTACACCTGCCAATAGAACTTGGTCAAGCATTTACTCTAGCTACAATGGGTTACCTTTATATTATAAGTGATATATGTAGATGAGAATGCATAGAAAATTTGATCATGGATTGGTTCTTTATGCTAGAGCCTTGGACCTTGAAGATAGTGAGAACATGAATAAGAATAAAGGTTTTTTCTTACAAGTAATGTGTTAGCTTAAAAGATATAGTTATAGCTATTAGCAAAGGTATCTATACCTATAAAGATATGCATTTTAACACTACCTTTATTGTAATATAGGTATGTATATGGTTTGATATGTTCTCCTATAATAGGAATTTTGATGTAATTTTCAAACTATATGTATTTGGGTGGTGTCCCTTTACCCACATTTTTCTATTTACAAAAAATATTTGTACATGTGTATCATTTAAGTGTGATTTGTAATAAAAATACTACTATTTTTTTTTGGGTGTCGTATTATGTTCCACCTTATAGATCTATTGCAATAAATTTTGATAATAAATTTGTGTTCTAGTTTCATTTACGAGAAATAAGAATGGATGCCTTGCCAAGGCAGTGTCCAATTATCATTAAGGGATATGCACTAGTTGTCAATAATTAAGGTACAATGATCATGTGGTTATTATATAACACGTTAAAGATTAGGCAAAGAAATAGATTGGATGTTAATTATGTTGGATATTGATAAAAAATGGATCTAATAATAGGAACCTTAAATCTTATATCCTGCTTTTCAAGAGCTAATTTCTATGGGTCCATGTCGATTAGCATACTCGCCCTGAAAAATTTTCTTGAAATTTTGGAGATTTTTAGTGTCAACACCAACATTTCAAAATTTGGTCTCAATTTTTTTAATATGGCCATTTAATGTTGATTTTTTATCAATTTTAAGCATGTAACTCATATATAAGTAAGAAATTTTCCTTGTTTGAGATACCAATTATTATGTTATCCTTATGATGCAACAATTTTGTTAATAGTGAGTCTCAGGACTAAAAAGATAAGGAAAATTCAGTAACTTGAAAGCTTCATCAAGTTTTCATCAATTATTGTTCATGATGATGGAGGATGACAGGGAATTGCTAACTGATGATAACCTTTTACCTCTCCTAATGGGTTTGGTGTCTTTTCATGCCATTCTTGCATTTTTGAGTTTTATCTTAAGATTTTATATTTATTACTCAATCATAATTATTTACGTGATTCATGTATTATTGAATTCATATATGCACCACCTTTTGATTGCCTTATCTAGGATTCACACTAATGCACTTGATTATGGCTCTTGTTTATGTTTATGCACTTATTTTCTCACCCCAATCTTACACAATTAAGGTTCAAAGGACACACTTTTGTTCTAGATCAAACTTGTCTATCCATAGAGGAGGAAAACAAAAAAATGAGGGCTTAAATAAGGCAACCCCCTATATAGCCAAAACACCATTTACTCATATTTTATACATTTGCAGCTTTAGATATAGATTCTAGATCTAGTTTGTAGGTATAGGAGCACTGAGATATCTAAGACATAGATTACCTGAAAAACTCAAGAGAAAATACTTGGTCTATGGTTCCTAACACCATAGTCTTCTCAGTTTGACTTGAAATTTGGAGGAATGATAGTTTGGATACTTTTGATACTAAATTTAAAATTTTCATGCACCTAGACACTTATCTAGACTATAGAGCCTAGCACACTTGACAATCAATTTTGAGCCTTGTTGGCTATCATAGGTGCACCTTTGTATGTCAATTTTAATTTTGTACTTGTGTATATCTTTTTTTTGTTTGTTACTCTGTTTTATGAGTTTATATGATCATTTATGCATTCGTTAAGACCTAATTAGCTTACATCTAAGTCAATCAATCAATCTTTCATGCAACATGGGAGTAGAGCTTAGGTTGCTTAACTCTACTTGAGTAAGAGTAATTAAAGCACATCACACCTTGTGGTTTGTACAATATTTTATGGAAGAGGGTTGGTAGTAGTTAAGTTACAAGCTATCCTTGTCCATCTCTTTTTCATATCAAACATTTTGGTGAACTTGACGTATTTTGCATTCCCTTTAATTAAAAAAAGAAAATAAATGTGTTTGACATGCATTGTTGTGCCTTTTATCAAGTTTGTTTATATTGCATTAATATTTTGAATGCTTTATTTCATTATATTACATTATCTAAAAGCATTAATTAGAGCAATATTTTATTTTCTCAGATTAGAAAATTAAAACCTTAAAAATAAAATCAACTCTTATCTTGGAGAATGTAAGTTATCCAATCACGTTAGATCTCCTTTTCACAATATTTTCATGCCTTTGATGAGTAATTTAGGAGTTATTTATTTGATATGTTAGATGGATCTATTAATGAATTCAACTTGATTAATTTATCATCTACATCTCCTAAACCAATCCTTTGTCAAAGGTTAATCGACATGATACATATGACTAGTTATAAAATTAAACCCGACAAGCCTAAGAGTTTTGTGCATCTTTGTCTTGATGTACCTCAACCTCATAGAATACCAATTTTTTTATTTAATTTTTTTAAGAACCCAACTAGACCTCCTAATCACATCTTAAACTTTGCAAAATAACTCACCCAACAAGATGAGATGTCACAACAACATACTTACAATGAAATTTCTCACATGTATAATACAATAAATAAAAAATAATCCAATCCTATTTAATGTGTCCCTTCCTCTTCACTTTATGCTTCCCAACCTATGCTTCCTCTATCACTTCATCTTACCTAGCACCTTATAAAGGAGTATGATATTATTGAGAAGCTTTGACCTACCATAGCTAATATATCCCTTTAGGAGTTGATTCAATCTTTTCTTGCATACCCTGGGATATTGGAAGAAGCTTTATAGAAGATAGTGCTTCAATATTATGTTTGATTGAATGGTGTAGTTGCTTTTTTAGAGTGTATGCATGCAAAAAAGTCAAATATTATGTTTTCCCGACATAAACTATTGCCATTGGAAATTAAAAATCAATATGACTGTAGCATGAGGAATTCTTCAATCTGTTGGGAGCAAGCTCAAACATGAAAACATTAGTGCGTTAGCACATAAATTCAAAACCACATGAAAAAGCAAGCAAGCAACAAAGAACTCAACATAACATCAGATTGAGCTTAAAAACAAGTAAACAATGCACCCTATTCTACTCATTTTTATATTCTCTTCTTGATAGGATGTAGGTGTGCTCTCTCAAACACACAAATGACATGAATCCCCAAGGCAATGCAACTATGGAATGCAAGCTTGGAATCAAAGAAGAAATTCAAGAACTAGTATGGAAAACTAGTCTTAAATCCTTCCCAAAGATGATGCTCAAATTGATATGCAAGACATGAGATTAAAAACTATGATGCAAGAACTATGCTATGTTATGATATGAGATAAAAAAATATGATTCAATTTTAACCAAAAAGAACCTAGCATGTAATATCTAAGTGATTTAAGCATAAACTAAGAGCATATGAAAACATGAAATCTATAGCTATGAACTTCTAAATGCAAAATAACATGATAACA
>MU225198.1:1231298-1247086 GCA_018584345.1 Thuja plicata
TTTATTGTTAGTGAAGTTATTTAATGCTTTGGGGGGGTAGATGGGGCATTTATGAGGGGAAAATCAAATTTCAAACCAAAGACGCCGGTTCTCGAACCGGCGTCTACGAGGACACCGATCCCTAGATCGATGTCTCCATAGATGTTGATCTCTAGATCAGCTTCTCTAGAGGCGACGATGTCGGATCGACGTCTTCAAAGATGTCAGACCCAGACCCGCATCTTCGAAGACGACAGTCTACTGGAAAGGGCGTCAGAGACGCCGGTGTATGAACTGGCGTTTCCAACTAAACTGACGTTTGCGCCTAAAAGGGAAAACGTCGAGAGGGAGGGAAACGAGGAGACCCGACGGGGGCCGGGGATGGGTCGACATAAGACCGAGGGACAAGATGCCCCACTTTGGGAAGGGTTAGACTAGGACTAGAAGAAAAGGTGACTGACATGGTGGATTTTGGAAATTCTTGCAGGAATAGTTCCCACTATTGGGATCGCGAGAGCATTGCCCTCCTACCATGGAGTTGGAGTCGCAGCTGACGGAGGACGACTGGGGTTATTGGCTGTAGTTGGGTTGGACTATGTGCCCCATTGGCCTAGGCTACGGGTGCACAATGGGATGACGACCGGGTTGATTGAGCGGTGGCATAGTGACACCACCACCTTTCACTTGCCTACTAGAGAGGTGACCATTACTTTGGAGGACGTCTGGTAGATTCTATAGATACCTATCCAAGGGGCGATTCCTCGATACCGGTTGGAGGATAGTGATCATTATATGGAGATTGCTTTTAGGCGACCGATGAGGCAGATTCTGACATACTGGACCTAGATGCCCTGGTAGCCATTAGTTGATAGGAGATTGAGGCGGATAGCTCTTTATATTGCGGGATTGATCAGGGGACGCATGTTAGCGGATCTTGCGAGACATGGTTTTGGCATGGGATGGTCATGGGCGCTAGCACAGATGCTGGAGGAGGGGACCTCTTATTGCTGGGGGTATGTTGTCCTAGGACAACTATACCATGATCTATACATGGCTGCGTACCATGAGGCACGCAATATGGGTACTGAGGTGACCTTGATGTTAGTGTGGGCTTTGGAGGACATTGCAGTGTTCTGGCCTATGAGAGTTAGGGAGTCACAGTAGCCTGGGGAGCCGTATGCCTACAGATACAGGCTTCCCTTGAGATACACCTCCGTCGACCAGAGTGGATATTGGTGGAAGCTTTTAGATGAGGTACAGGTTTTCTGCTAGACCCCATACAGGTTATGCGAGCCATGGGGAGCTATGGACTGGGCAATAGGAGTGGAGGATGAGTTTGAGGACTTTTTGTACCTATCATACATTTAGACCGATTACTTTCTACTGGGGAGGACCATCCACCAGATAGAGAGGTACAGACCATCCAGGGTCATGCGATAGTTTGGGTTGCAGCAGGGAGTGGTGGCAGAGGATGCCTTACATCCTCATGCCACCAGGGAGGTAGGGACATGGGGGAGGTATATGGATGCTCTCACAGTGAGGGCATCCTGGAGGGATATGGTACAGAAGGATTTTGTGGCACAGCCAGATATCATAGATGCAGGGATGACCCTGGAGTATGCAGCATGGTGGGCTGTACACACACCAGTGAGACCGATGGACCCAACTCAGGTGGCTTCTCATGAGCAGTTGACAAGGGACCTGGATGTGGATGACAGGACAGATATCAGGGATGCCCCAGAGACCTTGGTAGCAGGTTAGAGGAGGAGGCCATAGAGATGAGTGAGACCTTGGATAGAGGCACAGGCACAGGATCAGGGGCCACAGGGGCCCCCACCAGCACAGGTACAGGATCAGGCACAGGTACAGGCGCAGGCACCACCAGTGCCACCATAGGTACAGGGGCCACAAGGGCCACCCGCAGGGTACATAGCATAGGAGACGTATGATACTGTCATCACAGAGCAAGACAGTCTTCAGATAGAGTGCACGAGATTGTAAGGATTACTAGACATGGCGGTGGTGTCTGACGCGAGTCTGCATGCAGAGATTGCCTGGATACAAGGATTATTGACTGCAGAGACACCACGGGCTGACAGGGCAGAGGGTGCACTGGACACCTTACAGGGTTGGGTGGACTTAAGAGAGTTTTCTATGGTGGATCTTACCTAGGATGCAGGAGAGCTACGTACTGAGATAGGTACTCTTACGGGCCAGCTAGATACGTTGACCCTGCAGATGGAGCAGGCTACGGAGCAGATTTATGCATTGACCTCAGAGAGGGATGTAGCATTGCGACGAGCGGAGGTGTATAGGGCTAAGCGTGACATCGCCAGCCAGGTAGCTGTAGCAGGTGGTGGCTGAGGCATTTGTAGCTAATAGATATGCGAACAAGGCAGGCAGGGAGACATCCCATTATAGAGAACTATATCATTAGCTAGTTCCCGAGGGACATAGACGAGACTATTTAGAGAGATCTCATTCTCAGAGCACAGTGCAGACTTCTACATCATAGGGATCAGTGGGGATGCCACCACTTCCACCACCAGGGCAGGGAAGTGGGTCATCACAGCCACCAGTATGATTCGTCAGAGGATTAGATGACACACAGTTTTTCATTTTTGAGATTATACATGTATATTGGCACCGAGGTGCACTTGATGTATTTTATTGACAGACATTGATGTATATATGATTGATGAGGACTCTTATGATGCTTATGATGTATGATTTATATGATGTGTTGATGCATACAACTATATGAGTACTAACATTTGATGCTTGCAGGATGTGATGTATATGGATGACCCGACTATGTATATATGATGTATATCTTATGTAGGATGGATGATGCTTATATGATGTGCTGACATGTGTGGATGCAGGATGTGATGTGTTTTTATGATGTATGCAATATATATGCTGATGTTTTATAAATATGTATAGGAATGCCAGATGAATGATGTTGTAACAATGCAAGACTAAAATGAATATGAATTAATTATCTGAATGGTATATGAATCTAAATGTTGTAATAATGTGAGATGATAAAATGGATGAATGCAAGATGAACCTAAAATGGATGAATTATGCAAGATGAATTAACAATGCAAGATAATGAACCTAAAATGGATGAGCAATGCGAGATGATAAAATGAATCTAAAATGGATTTAACAATGCAAGATGATAAAATGAATCGAAAATGAATTTAAAAATGCAAGATGATAAAATGAATCTAAAATGAATTTAATAATGCAAGCTAAATAATGGATTAATAATACAAAGTTCTAAAATGATACTAACTATTGACATGATGATTAATGCAATTTAATAATGAACAGTGTGACTTGAATGATGGATCTAATGCAATCTAATGATGAATCTAATGAATCTAAGGAATCTAAAATGATAAATAATGTAACTAAATCTTAATGATAGATGCAATAATGACACTAGAGGCAATGGACAAAATGGATGCAATGGGTGCAAATGGGACTTGCCTATATTTTTTTTTGTGTGTGTCATAATCAACTGATAAACCAGATGGGTGGACTATGGAGGATCGGGCAGGGAATGTTAGCAAGACGATGACTCAGGATGTTAGCATGATGGTGGGAAGATGGAATGTGTCATGAATGTACAAGGACCAAACTAAGCGATTAATTACAAGCGATTAGTTACACCGATTACGTACAAAGGTTGCTGTCGAGATTTGATTGGATCATGTTACTCGTCTTGACGTGCGTGATAGTTGCATGTGATGATTGATTAGTTCAAGAGGAAAGATACATCCTACGAGAACCCAAAGATGATGATGATCTAGATTTAAGTTGACGAGAGGAAGGATACATCCTCAAGACTCATTTCCAGAAAGATGGGACTTACCAAGTTGATTGATCAAATGCACACTACAAGAAAACTATAGAACCAACGTAGGATCTTACAAGGAGAAACTCAAGACATGAGAAATATACAGGGATGACACTCAGGGTATGGACAATAATATACAAGATTATGTGCAAAAAATCTCAGGATACGAGATAGGAAGATCATTGCGGATTAGTGCGTATGATATGCGAACTCCCAGGGAATATAAGGAATGCAGAGATTAGTAGAGACGTGGAGCTGGTGATGGAAGGAAACAAGATTTTGATAGATAATAGAATGGTCCATTATGTGTGATGCCTGTATCCAGGTTTTCATCACCCATACTTGTCCAAGGTGCCTGATTGCCAAGTTTTCACCATTGGACGAAAGTTTTCTCTTTATTTTTCTTTTTGATTTCTTTTGATCTTCTCTGATTTTTTTTTATATTGCCCAAGTACCTGTTTAGCAGGTTTTCACTTGGACAACCATTTTTTCAGCTTCATTTTTTTTGCTTTTTAGAGATTTTTTTAAAAACTGTTTTACATTGTTTTTGTGCTTTCTTTAGGACTTTTTACACTTTTTATGGATTTTCTCAGATAACTGGAATGAACAACCAGCCGTCAGGCATAGAAGCGCCTGAGATGAATGATGTTGATAGGATCATTCAATGGCTCTCCTTCTGGAGTAGAGAGTTTATATGCCCCAGATCTGAAGCATGTAGTGACAACATATGGGCCTTGCCAGGTGACTTCAAACTTGCCTTTCTTTTCCCGATCAGTACCCACTTTCTGATTTTCTTTTAGCACAAGGTCCCCTACTTGGAACTGGCGTGGGTGGATCTTCTTGTTATAGTTCCACTTGAGTCTATTCTGGTAAACAATCAAGTGATCATAAGCTTTCTAGCGCTTTTCATCTAGGAGATCCAGCTATGTGAGTCATGCGACCCGGTAATCTTCATCATCAATTAGGCCTCTTAGTGATACTTGGAGGGAGGGTAGTTCAACCTCAATTGGTAAGACTACTTCAGCATCGTAGACTACGGAGTAGGGAGTAGTACCAGTAGGAGTACGATAGGAGGTGTGATATGCCCAGAGGGCAGGATTGATCTGGAGATGTCAATCACAACCAGTATCATTAACAAATTTCTTGAGGATTTTGAGGATGGTTTTATTAGTTGCCTCAGCTTGGCCGTTACCTTGCGGGAAATATGGACTAGAGAAACAGTGATGGATATGAAGGCAAGCACAGAGATCACTGACGTGTTGATTTTCAAATGGTGTACCGTGATCTGTGAAGATGGTGGAGGGTATGCTGAAGCGGCAAATGATGTGATAGAGGATGAATTTGGATATCTGGACACCAGTAGTGAGTGTGAGCAGAATTGCTTTGAACCACTTTGTGAAGTACTCCGTAGCTGTGATTATGTACTTGTGGCCTTTAAAAGAGAGGGGAGTAATCTTACTAATGAGGTCAAAACCCCAGCAAGAGAAGGGCCAAGGAGGTACAATAGGTTTGAGGTCTCGAGCAAGAGCATGGATCAAATTAGCATGTTGTTGACAAGGTAGGCACTTTTTGACGAACTCACAAGCATCATGTTCCATTGTAGGCCAATAGTACCCTGTATGTAGAATTTGCTTAGCTAGGACCATGCCACTCATGTGGGCACCACAAATTCTAGCATGTACCTCTTGTAAATCCTGGGCGGCTTCGTTTTCATCTAGACATCTAGAGAGCACGTTGTGATAACCTCGATGATAAAGGGTGTTGGCTACGAGGGTGTAACGAGATGCTCTGCGAATAAAGCTTTGGTGTTGGTTTGCAGTGAGATGAGGAGATATGATACCATTTTGTAGGGAAGCTTAGATATCGTGGTACCATGGGGACTGGGGACCAACCAAGACACATACACGATTTGATTCATCATTCTCATAAGCGAGAGCATGTAGTTGCTCAACTAAGAGCTCATATTGTGTAGACTCATGGGGAATCTTGAGAAGGGAGCCAATTGTGGACATTGCATCAGCAGCTTTGTTTTGTAAACATGGTACTTGTGTTATCTACAAGTGGAGGAAGTGTTCTTTCAACTTGTCAACCATCTGCTTATATGGCGTCAATTTGTCATCTTTGGTTTGATACTCATCCAAGACTTGTTTGATGATGAGTTGGGAGTCGCCAAAGACCTGGATATCTTTGATGTTCCATTCTATGGCCATGCAGAGCCCTGCAATTAGTGCTTCATATTCTGCAATGTTATTTGTGCAGGGAAATCCCAATTTGAATGACATGGGGATGTAGTCACCTTGAGGTGTGACAAAAAGTATTCATGCCCCTACGCCATGAGCTGTGTAGGACCCATCAAAGTAGAGTTTCCACGTTGGTTGTTCTTCTATCATGTACAAATGCTCATCTAGAAATTTTGTGACCAAAGGATATGCATATACCAATGGTGCTTCAGCTAGCTGATCGACAATGACTTGCCCTTTAATGGCTTTTCTGTCGACATACTGAATATCAAATTCACTTAGCAACATAACCCATTTTTCCATTCAACCTATAAGTGTAGTTCTAGAGAGTAGGTACTTGAGAGGATCCACCTTTGAAATGAGCTTGGTTGTGTGACTAAGCATGTAGTGGCAAAGTTTTTGAGTGGCGAAGACCACTGCCAGACATGCTTTTTCCATGGGAGAGTAATTGAGCTCATAACCCACTAACGTTTGACTGATATAATAAATAGCATTTTCTTTGCCTTCGTCATTCAATTGAGCAAGGAGTGCCCCCACTGCTGTTGTAGTAGGAAAAATGTATAGGATGAGTGGTCGACCAGGTACAGGTGGTACCAAGATGGGTGGAGTAGCCAAGTATTCTTTGATTTTGTAAAAACTCTTTTGACACTGAGGATCCCACTTAAATGTATTATCTTTTCGTAGGAGATGAGTGAATGGTTGGTACTTGTTTGCTAGTTGAGAGATGAAATGACGCACAGATTGTAGCTTTTCTTGGAGGCTGCGTAGCTGTCAGAGTGTTTTTGGTGGAGGCATCTCTATGATAGCTTGTACTTTCTTTGGATCGATTTCAATGCCTCATCTGGATACAATAAACCCTAGGAGTTTCCCTAATGTGACTCCAAAGACACATTTCTTAGGGTTGAGAATTAAGCAGTAGTGTCCAATTTTGTCAAAGACGCATTCCAGAACATCTAGGTGATCTTCCCTTTTTACTGGTTTTGCCAAGATATCGTCCACATAGTCTTCAAGGATCTTGTGAATCATGTCATGTAAAATGAAAGTCATGGCTCTATGATAGGTTTCCCCAGTGTTCTTTTAGCCAAAAGGCATCATGTTATAGCAGAAGGTGCCCCAAGGGGTTGTGAATGTTGTCTTATGTTGATCTTCTTTTGCAATGTGGATCTAATTATATCTGGAAAAGCCGTCCATGAGTGACAGCATCTCATGTCCTCCTGTGAGATCCACAATCATGTCTATGTTTGGCAAGGGGAAATCATCCTTGGGACATGCCTTATTGAGATATCTAAAATCTGTACATATCCTGATTAATTTATCAGGCTTAGAGATGGGAACCATAATAGAGATCCAGTTAGAATAGTCAATGGGGTGGATGATCCCGGCGTGGAGTAATTTTTATAGCTCTGATTTCATAAGTAGTGCCACTTTAGGGTGCATCTTTCTAAGCTTTTGCTTGACAGGTTTGATGTTTGGGTCCACTGCTAGATGGTGAACCACCAAGTTGGGATCTAACCCCGGTATGTGGGAGTAAGACAATGCAAACTTGTTGATGGATTCTTTTAATAAAGTGACAAGATCACTTTCTTCTGCTTCAGTCAGAAATGCTGCTATGTATGTGATGGCGGGATTCTCTTTAGTACCCAGGTTGAGAGGTTTTGCTTCTTCAATGAGAATTGATGACTGTTCAGGCCTGTAATCTTGGATAAGAGGAAGTGGAGAATCTTCATCCTCTGGAGCCTCAGAGAGGTTTTCACCAGGGGATATGCCCTTTGTTTTTACTTTTTTATGATCAGATAGCGCCCCAGAGGGGTTTTCGCTAGGGGATCAATTTTTCTCTTTTTTTTTTTTTTTTTTCTGTATCATTTTTGCAGCTAAAGTTCTCCTCTTCCCCAAAGTATGCCTTTGGGTCCAATTTGTAGACATATGATGAGTCTTGCCCCCAGTCACTACTTTGCTCAATTGCTCCCATAAAGCTTAGGAGCGCGTCCTCACTTTGGAACTCGTCAACATGTACGACACTTGGTTGGTCCCAGTCTATGAGTTCAGGATAGCAGAGGGGAAGGTCAATGAGGAGGATGGAAAGTTGTTGTAGGACAACATTGCCTAGGAAGGTTTCATCGTTGAAAACATCATCATAAGCTCTCACAACTTTCTCTTCCGGGATATCTTTGATGTCAATGATTTTGCCCAAGGATGGACAAGAGGAATAGTCAATGAACTCATTGTTGCCACCATTCATGTCAGAGCCCATGCCAAGGCCCAAGTGCTTTTCTAGTTGGGTAGGTATAATAAGATCTTTCATTCCTTTCTCTTCATAACCAAGGCCACCTCCTTGGTAATTCCATTTTTCTGTCACCAGTTTGTGCATTGTGTGGTACTTATCTTTGAAGTAATTAAGGCAACTTTTGTCCTTGGGTGGTGGATCTTTATATAGCCATTGGTTGATGTTTGGTGCCATTTCCTAGCCAGTCAAAGTACCTTTTGATGTAAAAGTGGTAGAACCAAATTGTAGTGCCTTGGTTGTCTCTGATTCTGTTTTGCTTAGATTAAGCTGGCAGCCTTGAGTGTGAGGATCAATTGGCAGTGCTCCATCTGCAAAGGCATAAGATAAAGTGTACTCACCACAACCTTTGTTATTGATCTTGACCATGGAAAAGGTGGAGGAGAGGATTATTTCTAGGTCTGAATGGGTTCGAGATGAGTTGGCGATAGAGGTGCCAATATCAATCCCGGGACAGTGATTGGAATGTGGAAAGGATGTCTCCAACGCATTGCAGTATGCGAAGGGCTTGGGATCTATGTGGATGGTGATCTCAATGCCTTTATATGGGAATTTGATGCACTAATGGTAGGTGGATGGGACGACTTGCATAGAATGAATCCATGGGTGTCCAAGGAGAATGTTGAAGGGAATGTCAAGATCAACAACATGACATAATGTATACTAGATAACTGGGCCCACTTGAATGGGCAATGATATTGTGCCTTTAGAAGTACTCTCCAGATTGTCATATGCTTTTATTATGATGACATCATTTGTTATATCAGCCTCAGTGCAACCCAAATATTTTATGAATTTTAGAGTACACAGATTTAGGGCCGATCCATTATCTATCATGACCCGTTTGATGGCAAAATCTTTAACCATGACAGCGATACAGAGTGGGAGATTATGATCAGTTTCTTCAGAGGGTATGTCTATTGGTCTAAAGGAGAACCCACAAGATGCAGACAGGTGTCTGACAAGTTTTTGGAATTCAGTGAGGTTGATGTCATTGGGAACACGAGATTCTTGCAAGGCTTTATTGAGGATCTCTTGATAAGTGGGTGATGTGCGGAGAAGATCCAGGATGGAAATTTGGGCTGGAATATTCCCTAGGTGTTCCAAAATGTTGTATTGGGCCCTAGTAGATGGGGTGGGACCGACACCTGCGACTGTTATCCTACCTCTACGAGTGGTGATGACGCATTGGTTATCGGCACCCTTGACATAGATGACATTGACGGAGGACTAGACTTGAGATATGCAGCCAATGAGATTGTCGTAGTTGATATAGGCATTGGTATAATATTTTTTGTCAGTGTTTTCTACTTGTTTACCCTTTCCCTGATCAGAGGACTGAGTAGGAATGCCTGGGCCTGTACCGAAAGTGTGTTTAGGGAATGCATTTTGATAAATTGTAAGGCTTGCATTTGGCGATGATTGGGCAGGAGAATCCACTTCAATCTCCTTGTGTTCAATGAGATCCTAGATATAGTGTTTCAGCTTCATGCATTTGAGAGTGGTGTGTCCCTTAACATGGTGGTATTCACAATACTCATTGTCTTTATACCAAGCTGGCTTAGGAGTTGAGTCATCAAATGGTTGTGTTTTAGGATACACGACTTGGTTAGCTTGGGCCAGCTTACAGAAGATGATGTCTATAGGTTCACCCAAAGGGGTAAATGTGCATTATGGTGCATTTGAAGCGCGTTGTCTTTGTTGTCCCTACGGGACTGATATAGCATTTGTCTGATTCATAGGACCCTGATAGTTGTGTTGATATGATGTCCCTGAAGGGGGATAGATAGTCGCACCTTGAGGGCGCATGTTTTTCTGGTAAGTTGGCTGGGAATACACGGGATTGGGATGTTGATACATGGGAGGAGGTTGATGATACGTTGGTTGTACTTGCTGATATGTTTGGGTAGGTGCATTAGGACTAGCTACCACAACTTGAACGTGTTTAGTGTCAGTGGCTCCATCTGTTACCGCATTTTTGTTCTTGTTCCAGTATCATGATCGATCATTATTATGTTTGTCAAGATGGTATTCTTTGTAGTGCTTAATGGTACCTTCTTCTATGAGACCTTGTTCAAGGCCCATACCCTTGATTCTGATATCGTGATAAGTTTGTATATAGTTCATGCGCATGTGATAGGCAAGCTTAGGATGAAGGTTATTAATGAATATTTTGATAAGATGTTGTTCTGGGGGTTGGTAAGACAACCTTGTAGTAAGCCCTTTCCAGCACTGAAGATAATCGGCCAGGATTTCTCCTCCCTTTTGTTTGGAATTGCATAAGTCAAGGAGAGTTCATTTTTGACATTATGTGCGTATTGGGCCACAAAATTTTCAGATAATTCCATGAAAGTAGAGACTATACCATAAGGGATTTTGTAGAACCATTCAAGAGTGGTGCCTCCCAAGCTTTTGGGAAATAGTCTCATGAGGAAGTTATCGCTATAGGCCACTTCTTGACAGGCCATGTAGAATTCTTTTACGTGACTCACAGGATCACCCTTCCCCCGATATTTAGCAAATTTTGGGGTCTCAAAGTGCTTGGGGAAGGGTATGGTAGTGATAGATCAATCAAATGGATAAGGACACACTTCCTTGAACTTGAATGTTTTATATTCTGTCCCAGCTTTTAGCTCTTTGAGAGCAGTCTTCATTTCCTCCCATTCATGATTGATTTGCGGGGGAGGATTGTTGATCGTGATTGTAGGATTTCCTTGAACCTAATATGGATCGAATGGTGAAAATGGAGAATTCTATGGGGGATATTGTGGTGTTTGGTATGATGGTTATTGGTCAACATATATGGGTTTCTACGGTGGAAGTTGTGGTTGAGGGGAATATTGCAGTGGAGGAGGTGTCAGCGCTTGATAAGATTGTTGCAACTGTTGGAAATATGCTTGTATTTGTTGTGGTATTGGATAGGTGGGATGAACTTGTTGCACACCTGTATAGGAGGAGGATAAGTATTTTGCGGTGGAATGCCCCCAGTAAGAACTTGTTGTGGAGGGGGAATTGTTTGTGATGCAGCGAAAGATGGCATGGCTATGTAATTGGCGGAATGAGTTTGTTATTTTTGCACAGGTTGGATAAAAGGATTAGCAAACTGTTGCAGTGGTTGTGCCATGAGGGGATTTTCCCCCTGGGTTTGTGGTTATGGCTGCTGTGTAGTTTGGATAGTGGGCTGTGCAGCTACGAAGGGGTTAATTGGTTGTTGTTGCACTTGAGATGTGAATGGATTGGTGATTTGCTGTTGTTGGATAGGTTGTTGTTGTTGTTGGATAGGTTGTTGTTGCTGTTGCTATTGGATAGGTTGCTATTGCTGTTGCTATTGGATAGATTGGATGGGAATTGGGTTACGACGAAGGGATTTGTGGATGGTTGCAGTATGGGGGGATTTGGGTTGAATAACGTTTGAGGTAGAGTATTGGCATTCGTTGTGATTGCGTTGCTAGTGGAGCAGGAAAAGTGGACCCTTGTGGAAATAAGGGTTGGTTATAGGTTTTGGTAGGTGGCATGCTTGTGGTGAAGAAAGGTGGAATATGCATGGAGACTTGGGTGCTTTGATGTTGCAAACTGGTTATAGCACTTTGAATGGGTTGAGTAGGAATGGGTGGAGTGGTGGTTTGTTGTGTGCTAACTGGTGGTGGTGGAAAGTTTGCAATGAATGTTGGGATTGCTTGCGAAAGAGGAGCGACTGTGGTTTGCAGAGGTGCTTGCATAGTGATAGGGGGTATTGCTTGTGCTGCTGATGTGGCATCAGGAGGTGGGGCTCCTGAGGTAGGTGAGGGTGTTATGTGCATGATGGAAGGTGGAATGGAGGGATGAACTACTTGCGCAAGAAGAGTTCCCACTTGTAGGGCTCGTTGAAGTGGATCAAAAAATTTGTTTCTAGTGGGATAAGGATGTTCCCCTAGAAGTGCCATAGGTCGTGTGACAAGTGTGGGTATAATCCAAGGTGGAAGTTGAAGTCCTTGTTGTTGGATGTCCAAGAGTACCTGGTTGCTGTTATGTCCACTCATGGCGTTTACCATGTGGACAAGTGCTAGATGGTTGATAAATGTTTCCATGGTACTTAAAGTGGGAGTTTCATTAGTGTCTACCCAGATATGTTTAATTTGATCATTGGGCTGAGGCGCATAAGTAACCATGATGTTGGTATTGTCAGTCGTAGGATTAGATGAGCTAGCGGCAAGATTAGGATCCATGTTCTTCCTCTTCTTAGTGGCTCGTGTGATAGGTGGCATGAAATGACTATCTTAAGGGGATATGATATGCAAGATGTATGCAAGGATGTATCTAGGAAACTAAAGATGATGATTCTAGGATTAGGATGTGCTTAAGATGATGGATGTGCTTCTACGGATTAAGGATGACTTGTTGTATGCAAGGATCAAGGGTTGCTTTCCCTAGTGTAGGATCAAGTGGATATGATTGGCTACCTAAGACAGACTTGTGGTCTTCGACGAATGAGATTTTTTTGCTAATGTGAACCAACCTTTTGATCAAGGTGATGAGGTTGCAAAAAGACAAAGGGGATTATCCTAAAATAATGCTTAGTTTAAGGACATTCAAGGATGGGGTTTGATTAAGATGTAGGATTTTAGCAACTCAAAAGGGTATGTAATACCAAGTGGGAGGTGTGATCAAGGACGCTTTAAATGATGATTAGGATGATGCTAGGATGATTAGGATTGATTTGATTAATGCAAGATCATGCTAGGATGAGTGTGTGATGTTTTCCTAAAGATGACAGCTTAAGTGAGGTCCTAAAATGCAAGCTAAGTGAGCTTAAGAAGAGGAGGAACTTGTGTTTTTTGTGGTAAATCGACTAGTCATATTGTTCAATCTAACAAAATCAGAGTTTAGATGATATTTGCCCATGAAATGAGCAACCTTGTTGTAAATCACTTTTTCAAATTGTTCTCATTTATGGATTTCTTGCTTGACGTGATCGATAATGTGTTGGTACTTGATAGCCTCTCAGGTTGTGTTTTTCTGTTCTCTTTGCACGAGTGGTAACAGAGTTTTCACCTTCTTATATTTCTTGGAATTGGTCATGTCCTATAAGTAGATCTGATCTTGGATGAATAGTTTGAGGTTTTTAGGACATATCTCATAAAAGACCGAACTTTGTTGCAAAAGGATGTTGTCTTGATAATCTGGCAAAAGCTTGATCTTGTTCCAATTTTTCAATAGATTTGTTCCATGGAAAGAACCAATTTCAACATAATCAAACCAGAAAATAACAAGCACGTGTCTGAAAATAGTTCGACAAGGGACAAAGCAACCTTGAAGGATAAAGCACGTGACCAATTTGAATGTTGGATATTCTGTCTGTGTTTTGGATTTGTCAATGTTCTTCAAGCACAAAATCTACCTAAGGAATTGGCATAGCATGAAAATACTTGCTCGTAAGCTTAGGCACACACACAAGAGCTAATCAGAATACGACCTTCACCAAGCACACAATAGCTCCAGTCATGATGTCATATAATCTGATTCCAAATGCTCAGGGTGGTACAAATGTACGAGTGATCTCGGGGAAGTTACTATCTTCCTTGCACAAATATTATCACCTTTCAGGGGTGTTTCAGGTAGCTTCTAAGCCTAGAGTGTTTAGTATGGTTTTTCATTCAATTTTATCCTCTATGTTTGCGCAAGCACGATTCAGGTGTATAGCCCCATAGACCATCTTGAAAAAAGTGGTCACGTAAATGTGATTGAGACCGTGAGGCCGCACTTAAGTTAGACGAGAGCCGAGTATAAGCTCAAATGCCAATCAAATCCTGAGGCTTTAACCCCAAAGAGTAAATTTGATTAACGTGAGTTAGAGTGGTGTGGCTTACACCTCATTCTCACGTGGGTCATTCCTGGGAGATTTTTTCCTCAACCGACATGCCCATCTAAAGGATTCATAGTAACTTGGATTGGCGACAAAAAGGAGTCTGAATTTCTGATTTTCCCACAAGGGAAAAAGAGCATACTCTTCTATCTAGTATCATTTTCTCCACAAGCACGCAAGACACACTTTATTCTTTCCAAAAGATTTGATTGTTTAACACTAAGTAAGTGTGTCTAGGTTTTTGATCTTCCCAAAAGGGAAGAGAGCATAATCCCCTATCACTCACTTAGGATTAGACAAGAAAATCTAACTAATTATTCTAGGTGCCTAAAAAATATTAATACAAACATGATCGTTTGTTCGATGTAGATCTGAGGCAACCTGTAAGACAAATGTGAGTAGTTTTGAGTTTGTGTCTTTGACAAGCGGTGCTGCAAAAAAATTAGTTAGTAGTTCTATGAATATTGATCTTTGACAAGCGTTATTAGCACAAGAACCACTTAACAATTGTTAGTACATGATAAATCCAACTTAAACAGAGCGCAGACACCGGTTCAGGGCGTAGACACTGATTTTGGTTTTTGCCTAAAAATGATAGTAAGCAGAAAATAGGCTAAAAACACAGAAAAAATAGAGAGATGTTATACCAGTTGGAGACACTAGTTTACAGAGCGCAAACACCAATTTACAGAGCGTAGATGCCATTTTTTGAATCACAGACACTGGTTCATAAATCGGCTTTTACAAGGATGTCGATGTACCTGCAAACACAAAAAAACAACAAATAAAGTCACTTTTCTTCTTTCTAGTCTTTAATCAGATCAAATTTAGCCATTTTAGACTTTCCAAATATTAAAAAGCTAGTGTGTTTTTAAGAAACCTTCAAGATTTGTTCACTTTTAATGAATTTTTAGCATTACGACACCTTGTGAAAATGGATCTTTGATAAAAAATAGAATGCTAAAACATTAAAAGCCATGAAAAATACAGTGAATCTCAAAAACCAAAAAGTAGAGTTTGGAAAATTTATAATTAACAATGCCAGGCGTAAATGATAGTTCAGGTCGTAGACGCTGGTTTAGCGCAGATGCCGAATGACAGTTCAGTGAGAACCGGCATTTGCGCAGACGCTGATCCGCGTTCTGGGCAAAATTTGAAGAAAATCGAGATAAGAAGTTAGAAATTTTAGGGACGTGGGTCCCACCGGGCGTGCCAGAATGTAGCATGAGGAATTCTTCAATCTGTTGGGAGCAAGCTCAAACATGAAAACATTAGTGGGTTAGCACATAAATTCAAAACCACATGAAAAAGAAAGCAAGCAACAAAGAACTCAACATAACATCAGATTGAGCTTAAAAACAAGTAAACAATGCACCCTATTCTACTAATTTTGATTTGCTCTTCTTGATAGGATGTAGGTGTGCTCTTTCAAACACACAAATGACATAAATCCCCAAGGCAATGCAAATATGGAATGCAAGCTTGGAATCAAAGAAGAAATTCAAGAACTAGTATGGAAAACTAGTCTTAAATCCTTCCCAAAGATGATGCTCAAATTGATATGCAAGACATGAG
>MU225198.1:1247360-1263290 GCA_018584345.1 Thuja plicata
GATGGCCAATTTTGAGTCAAAATTGGCATTAATATTGAGTATCTCAATATTTCAAAAGAGGAGACAAAGTTGTAAGAGGGAATTAAAGAGGAATGGGTGCCCATTTTGGAGAGAATTTCCCCATGTGTGTGAGCATTTCATTAGCCTTAAAAAGGTTAGGAATCACCCATTAAGCATGGTTAAAAGGATGGTTAGGTGGGGAAGTATACTTAGGAAATGAGGTGATGGGAGTAGGGTAGGAATAGGGTAGGCTTTAGAGTAGGATTAAGAGGGTCCTAGCTAGGGTTTAGATTATAATCCAAATTGAATTTGAATAAATCATGCTTTAGAGGAATTAGGAATATGGAGGATTTAATAAATATAAATTTATTAAAAGGGGATTTGTGAGACAAATTTATTTAAATAAAATACATTAGAATAATATTTACACTATTGATAAATACTAGCAAATGAAGCTATTTAATTGATTGAATTAAATAGTTAGAGGAATAACAAGGAGAGTAATATTAATAATAATATTAATATTTTTGGATGTCTACAATGATACTCTTATTGTTATTGTACTTATCAATGACAATGCAATAAGATGTTCTTTAGTTGATAATTTATCATCCTAATGTATGCAGCATAAACTTGTTGCATCAAATCAATGGATGTCTCTCTTATTTCACCTAATTCTCTCTCTATCCCCAGATTTGATAATGTTGTTAGAAAATCATTAGATATGACTATATTTACTATTAAGTTAGGTCTTTTTATTCTACCCACACCTATCCATGTCATGCCTAATACTCACACATATAACCTTATTCTAGGTAGACAATGGATTCATACTATGTAATCAATCCCTTCTACTCTTCATCGTAATCTCAAATTCATTTACAACAACAAGATGTACACATAAGAAGTTAATAAGAACTTACATAGATTTTTGCAAACAAAGGTAGGATTTAAACCTCCTTTACATTGTACAATTCCTTCTCCAATCCAAATAGATATACCATCTCCTACTGAAGATACTCTTTCACACAAAGATATATTATTAGAGTATGATTAAGGATCATTAGATTTTACACATTCTTATGTGGGAGAATATAAAATATCTCCATGAGAATCTAAGATTAAAAAGTAGGATATGGTGTCATCCACAAAGGATGCAACTTCTTCCAAATAACCTGGGAATAATTTAAAAGATACTTCTACTTCAATGAAGTCTTATAATCATTCTTATTATGATATTAAGACTTATGAGGAACCACCATCTCTTTCATAGATATCATCTCTTTTTGGCCATGGCTTGCATATCTAAGAGTGGATATAGAGGTGATGATTGTGGCACAAACATATAAGTAATTAAAGTTCCCTTAGAAGCCCACATGCATGAAATTTTCTTTGGACTTACCTGAAATCCTTCAAATCCCACCAAAGCAACCCATTGGCCATCTCTCAATGTAAATGTGATCTTTACCTCTTCTAAATCTCTTCCTCTAGTCCTCACTTAAATGATGTTGGTTCCACTTCTAGTGTTCCTTTGTTTGACATATTTTCAACCAATGATTTCTAAGTTGAATTCATGAGAGTATATGATAACCTTCCTCCCAGTATTTTTCTATTGTTTAATGTGAAATATACTTTGGGAAAGGTGCTGGATTACCAAATGATGTGTTGGAAGTGACTCAAGAACTCCCTCATTTTCTATATGTTCATGGACGTAATAATTTCTATATAGGAGATACTATAGGTGTCTTAATGTATCCAAATAACATGGTAAATGTGGTTAAAATTGGAAAATTTCTACATGCTTATGAACAACATGATCATTATTCTCTCTTACTCAAATTTCTTGAACTATTCTCTAGGAATTATTTGGATGTGCTTGAATTTTATCCCCAAATTGTTACCCATAATATAGTGTTTCATGCCAATACCAAGCCTATTAAACAAAAGATTTGAAATATGAACCCCAATATTTCATAATTGGTTGAGGTTGGAATTCATAAGCTTCTATAAGTTGGCTTCATCTTTCCTCTTATCTATTTAGCTTATCTCTTAAACATGTTTTTCATTTCTAAACTAAACAATTGTATTAGAATGTGTATTAAATTTAGAGATTGTAGATTTCATCTACATGGGATACATTTATCACCTTTATCACCTTTATCATCTGCATCTTGGGCACATTACATGTTGGCAGGCTCCTTCAAAGAGCACGCCCTTCTAAAAAGATCAAATTCTCAAATGAAACTGATAGTGTCGATTAATCGGGATTTCAAGAATCGTTGTTTGAGGTTTCCCCTCATGAATGTGTTGGAAAGTAATAAATTTTGTGTAAATGTGGTTTAATTTTTGGTTGTAATTTATGACAACACATATGGGTTTCAGATCGATTCCAGCAAAGATAAGTTTTGATGATTCATAAATTGAATAAGTGTAGAAGTAGAGATACAGAAGTGTTCTGGATGTCGAAGATCGAGATCGATGATTTAGGGAAAGTGAGCTTAGAGGAAGATATTATGGGGTATGTATGACCTCCACCTAAGATCATTTGGTTTTGGTTGATTCTACGGGGAGTTAGAAAGAATTGAAGACAGACAGACTGCAGTAGAACAACAAAATAGAGCAGTTTGACAATAGCGAAGATTGAGGGAGTATGGCTTGGACTCCAAACAATCAAAGTTGTATTTTTGTTGTTGATAACCTTCACATTAACTATGAAAGAGTGCCAACCATGCATTTGGTATTTACTATATTAAATGTATTTTGTATTGAAGGAGAACTTTATAATATTTGTAATATTTATATTGAGAGCCGACTTTGTAAAGTTGTGAGATATATATGTAAGATCTTTTTGGTAAAGATTAGTGTGTGTGTGGTTAGTTGGATAGTTGGATGAGTTGTTGAGAGAATAGAAAAGAAGAGAACGAAAGAGATCATTGAAGAACAATAAAGGAAATATCTAAGCACTAGCGTTGCTTGTTTTTTGTTCATGACTGAGAACGCTTTGTAACCCGAATTATATTGTAAGAGCTGTAAGCTCAGTTGGCCCCTAATAGGGTGTTGTGAACCATTAACAGGGTTGTAATTCCTTTAAAAAGTAAATGTTCTATGTAATATTCAGCTCCTAACAGGGCTAGGTCTCCTTACAGGGATATTATACTTTAGTACATTCTTGTGGGTACCATCCCCACTGGGGTTTTCCCTTGGCCAGGGTTTCCTCGAAAACAAAATATGGTGTTATGAGTACTGTGTCATTTTATTATGTTCTTTTCTTTACTAAAAGTTTATGGTTAATATTTAAATGGTTGAAAAATTTAATTAAGTTCTATAATACTTATTCACCCCCTCTCAGTATTATCCAATCCTAATAGCATGCCTACTAGTGAGACACATGTCTTGCGATCGACCTCACCATCCAATTGCAACCATCAATGAATATTCCTAGGAATATACTATATGACATCACATCCATTTCTAATGGTGATTTAAATAGGTGTCAAAAATCATCTAGTTAATTTGGGCAATCACGATCTTTGTTGTGGTTGCCCACCATGATTCCCCTTTTTCAACCATAATTGGCAGACAAGATGTTAACAAAAATTTGGAGACATGCACTTTCTGACATTGTAGGAAATAAAGAAACTCATGCAAGAATTTTTGGCATGTGGATTAATTGTAACAGAAAGGAAATCATTTGACGATCACAAAAAGGATAGAGGTTATTAATATAAAACTAGAAGGCCAGTCTTGTAGAAGAGGTTAAATATTGAACTCTCATTCAATTTAATAAGAAATATTGATAAATTTTTAGATGTTTTAATTCTTGTAAAAGGAATCCATGTATTTTCATCTAGAGGTGTATATTATAAAAGTTGTATCCTAGAGCTTACTCTCTAGCCTTGGCATGTTTCCTCTTAATGAATTACATGGAGTACACATGTATTTCCTTTCTCCTTTTCTTAATCAGTGTGTCATGTGCTAATCTTTTAGGATTTTTATGTAGTTAGCTTATGTGTGTTTGATTATTTTATATTTATTTAGGTGTAAGTTTGTGATCATGAATGCTTCTATCTGCTCACAATGCATCTAGAAAAGAGGATGAATTGTACCATTTATATTTTTCTCCTTAGGAAGATTTATTTTGGGGATTATTATTCCTTCAATTGACCCTTATACAGACTATTTTTTTCTAGAATCAAGAGCCCATTCTTGGTGCCTCTTGTTCTTCCTATCAGAAATATTGTTCTTGTATCGTGTTTGTGGGTACATGAATTAGACACTCCTTAGGAGTTTTATGTCTTTAAATTTAGACCCTTTTAGGTGCTTCCCAAGGCTAGGATTTGAATATTCTTCTATATATATTTCTGACTTTGGTATTTTTTTCTCCCATCCAACAATGAAGGGTTTGTTATATATCATGTCTTTGGTGGTAAAGACATGAATCTCTAACTAGGAAGGGTCAAATCTCTATGAATATCATCTTACATATTCTTAATCATGTTTCAAAATATTTGTTATGGGGAATCACCTCCCTTAGCTTAGGTTGTTCATTAAAGACTTCCTTCTTCCCTTTCCTCCAAACTCCCCTATATAAAGAGTTGCCTTCTAAAATATCAAAGGTTGCTTTACAGGGCGCACCATGTCCCACACCTATAAAGCTTCTTGACTACCCTTATTTAGGCATGAGCCTCTTAGGGATCAATAGTATTTTATAGCACACTCGATGGGATAGAGATGAATTTTGTTGCCAAATTTAGTGCACACTTTGGTTTCCTTAGCTTGCATGGAGCCTTCAAGTACACCTAGTAAGCTGTATGCAAGACTTGATCAGCCATGGATAAGAATTAGTATACTTTTCCTGGTTGTGCTACCCCTCAACCTTTTCACTAATACGGAGCTCAGAGTTCCCAGGAGATAATACATAATTTCTAGTGGGAAACATAGATGATCAAGCTGGAAAATTAGAGGAATTCCCTCATGTCTTCCTGCATGCTTCCATTGCATGTACCGAGGGTTTCTGGTTGGTTGAGTAGGCGGTACCTAAGTTCAGAGATAAGCCTATATACATCTTAGAGGAATCACCATGGGAGGAAGATGAGCTCAAGTTGGAGCCATTCTCTTCCTTCTCCTTTAAAATTCTCAAAAACCATTTTCCTATTCATGGGAGGAATGATTGTTTGGTGCGTAGAATGAGAAAGTGGGTGAGATCAAGCCTCTATGTATTTTGAAGATACACTTATTTATGATCTAATCTAGAGCTAGTAGACAATTCAACAAACGGGGTAAAAATCATATGATAAAGATAGTGCTAACACATCAAAGGAGCTCAAAGAAGTGGAGTTTAAGGACTTGAGCTTTCCTTTTTTGGAACTCCCTTGTTTTGGGGGAGAAGATGAGGCTTTCCCTACGTAGAAATGAGATGTTTTTGATCCTTAGTTGGAAAATGTACTTCTCCAAGAGTTTTATTCTGAAGCTCAAAATGAGGAGTTAGAAGACACACCTATTATCTCAGGATGAGAAGAAACAAAAGATGAGGATTGACTTTTCTAAGATGACTTGGAAATTTTTTGTGCATCACTAAGAAGTAATGTTATAATGAATCTAGAAGGGCCATACCAATAGTTTGAACCTACATAGCCCACAAAAATTGGTTTTAGAAAAAAAAGGAACATCATCCCCACAACAACTCATTTCAAGCATGCTTGATTAGGTATTTTTCTAAGTTGATGGCTCACTAGTTAGTCCAGGTCATGGTCATATCAAAGCATGAGGAAAATTATTCCAAAGTTAATACATCATCCTGTGTGAACTTAGAAGATTTACCAAGAGTGAATACTTATGTATTTTACCCTGACATATCACACAAAAATAGGGACATGCCCTTAATGTTCCTTAAATTTTGTCAAAACATTGTTGAATAGTTATTCAAATGTAAAAAAAATTAAGTTGCAAGGGTAAAAAAATTAAGTTGCAAGGGTAGCTATTTTCATCTTCCTTTAAATGAGTCTTTATGATTTATTCTTTGTTTCCAATTAGTGTATGTAGGTAGGTAGGTTTTATTTCCAAAAGTGCAACAACACAGATGTCACATTTTTGACATCCTCATGTATAGTCATTTTTCGTAAGGTGCTTCCACATAGTCGCTTTATATTTCTGGGAAAACAATTACAAGTTGATATTACATGCTTACAATCATCACAATTTAAGACACATTTGAACTTAATAAAATAGATTTATGCGTTAGTTCTTATTTCATTAAAATAAAACATGTTAGTTCTTAAGGTGAGTTCTGATCACACATGTATTTTTAAGGGCTATGTATTTCCTAGGCACACTACCGATTCTATATGTGGTAGCAAGTTCATTTGTTTTGGTAAATTGTTGTTTTCATATTTACATATTGAAAAAATCTTCATCTAAAGAAACATATGAAAGGAGAAAATAACTAATAAAAATTAAATAGATATGAGAATAAGAGAATGAGAAAAATGTATATATTTTCATTTACCAAGTATCTATTTACAAGTATAAAATTCCTTATCTTTTTATTATTTTCATCATTTGCATTTGATCGTAGAAAAAATTTCAAAATTACAAGAAGGAACTTTTCTTTTGTTGTAATGCAGGTCACACATCATTAGAATTAGGGTTTCCCTCAGCTAAGTCATCCATGTTTCTTCTTGAATCCCTCAACTCACCTTCTAAGTAAGAAGCCTCTTTTCCTAATGAATCATCATCCATATAATACCACCCTCGGTCAAAGATGATCCACAGATTAAATTATTTGATGTCCTCATTTGGGTCTAAAATATTTTAAGAAAATTAGCTCCATGTCGCATGAAGCACTGATGAACGATGAGTGACTTGACATGAAAATTAGAAATGAAAGGCACCCATGACATCGTTGTTCCATTTTCAAGGAAATCCCTCAAGTTGGTTGATAGTGGAAACCCAACTCCATAGCACACAACGGCCAAAACATCTTCTAGACCCTCACAATAGGCCCTACCAAATAGACCTATATTGAGGAACTCAATTACATCCCTAGGTTCCCCTAAGTCTAGAAAATAACCAATGAACCTAGACTAAATATCTATGTCTACTCTATAGCAATCTTTTTTATTGATGAAGTCCTCGACTAGCACCCATTTAACAATAGCAAGGACTAACTTGTCATTGATCTCGATGAGATGAATGAGACTAATATCACTAACACAACCCAGGAAACAATCTTGTGACCTGGTAGTAGTATTCCTAACATGTTTATGTATTCCCACTCAGACTAAAATGCTAGGACTCACACCTCAAACTTGCTAAAACTAATATGGTTGTGTGTCATTTTAAGACATCGATGCCATTTTTATAGGATGGGATGCCTTTTCACACGCATAAACATTTAATTCACTTAGAAAGGTTGTCACATCAAGTTTTCCTAAAGTACCAATATTAATTTACAAGAATACCAATTGTCATGTTCTCAATCAGTGTGCTCTTGTTTGGCTACTAATACTACTGTTAGATGAGGTTTGTACTCCTTAGTTATTGAAAGCTAAGTAAATGATTTATTTATAATTTAGAACAAATTATTATTTTTGATATTCTCAATATACTGACACTATTAATTACCTATCATAAGTAGATTGGATAATTTTTTCGATGGCTTGCTAAGTCAAAAATCAAGGGTTATTCTGCTACCACCTTGGTAGCAGACCTGAGGAAATGACTTCATTGTTAATTTTTATTTTAAAAATCCAAAAGGAAAAAATATAAAAAATAATAGAAGCATTTAAATGTTAAGTATACAATTTTAGTTTATGCTAATAACTCTATCAGGACTATGGATGTATGGCTAGAAATAGAGAAATGTTAGTCAATGTCAAGGTGATACCCTTGTCGGGGCTATAGATGCCTAGCTGGTAGCAAGACTCTATCATGTCAACTCTAGAACAAGCTCCAACTACATAGATTAGCAAGCAAGTGGAATTTATTTTGTCACCTTAATTAAGGAAAAGATGAGCTCACAACACATGCAAGAACCTATGGATAATGTTGTTTTCATCCTTGACATTATTAACCCATATTTTAAATACTAGGGTTCATGAATTGTTGGATATCAATTATAAATTTGCATTCTAAGGCCTGAAATGAAAGAATTTACTTGTCTTTTGGATCTGAAGTACTCTCGCCTTTCTATCCTTTTTTAGCATGTCATATTTCTTCCCTGATATTTAATAGAGTTTATGTGTTTTGGCTAACCTTTTTTGGTACTTCATTGTTGTTTCTCCTTGAAAGTCCTTCCATGTTGCCTCTCTTGGCCTAAACCTCCCTTGTCTCTCTCGCATAGCAATGACAATTAATTTTATTTACTTTTTGGCTGAATGATTCCTGAATATTTTAAATGTATTTGCAAGAAGTTGCCTCAATGTGATCGTGAAATGGAGGTGACCCGAATCTATGAAAGATGGTGGCTCACCATTGATATTTGATCAGAGAAACCTAAAGTGAGTAATTAGTACCTCAACACCCACTAGATATAATATTCACTGCGCTACCAAAGTTCTAAGTTCTCTCTCGACGGGCCAAGATCCCCTAAGAGTTACAAAACTTTAGATTCTATTTACATGGGACAACTTTATTACCTTCACCATTTGTATCTTGATCACATTGCATGCCCGCGAGCTCCTTCAAAGACCACACCCTTCTCCAAAGATTAAATTCTCTGATGGGTTTGACAAATGTTGATTGATCGGGATTTGAAGTGCCTCCACTTGAGGTTTCTCCTTCAAAATGTACACTAGTGTGACACGTGTCCCACAACTAACCTCGCCTTTCAATTGGGGCCACCAATGAATATTCCTGGGAATATAATATATCACAGGACATCCACAACTAATGTCAATTTAAACATGTGTGAAAAGGCATCTAGTTAATTTGTACAATCATGATCTTCATTGTGACCGCCCTCCATGATTCCTCTTTTTCAGCCAAAGTTGGCATACATGCTACTAACAACCAATTGGAGACATAAACTTTCCCACATCATGGGAAATAAAGAAACTCATGCCATTTTTTTTGGCATGCAAATTAGTTGTAATGGAAAGGCAATCATTCAATGATCATAAAAAGGCCCGAGGTTGTTAATATAAAACCAAAAGGTTGATCTTGTAGAAGAGGTTAGATATTTAACTCTCGCACAATTTGTAAAGAAATACTGGTAACTTCATAGAGGTTTTAATTCTTGTAAAAGGAATCCATGGCTTTTTCAGCCAGAGGTGTATGTTGTAACATCTATATCCTAGAGCTTACACTCCATCCTTGGCATGTTTTATCTTAATGAATTATGAGGAATGTGCCTTTGTTTCCTTTCTCCTTTTGTTAATGTGTATAATAAATATACCTTCATAGTATTAATTCATCAAACTATCAATTGAAGTACAAGAAATACAACTGTTTATCCAAACTGAATTGAAATTAAGACAATAAGCATCCTATGGATCTTTAACTAGAAAGATAAAGTAATGCTCTCATATTCAAGCATTCATTAGTGACAATTCTAAAATGAGAATGATGATCTATGATGCAATTATCCCTAATATAGCTCAATTATGCAAGAAATCAATCCTACATGCTCCATTACGATCAAATTACTCAAATGACTCAAATTGCTATGAAAACCTAGACCAAATTCACTAGAGTAATGATGCACTAAGATAATGGATGATTTAGTCTATTGATGCACTCTATTTAAAGGATTTCTAAAATTAGGAAGGTGAGTTAGATGTGAGTTAGATTGACTCATGGTTAGAGGTGAGATGAGTTAATGGTTTCAAATGCTAGGACAAAGGGTCAAAATTAGTGGCCAAGATTGCAAAGCCAATTTGAATGGTTGAGATAGCAAAGGCTTCCTTGATCCATGTGATAAAAATACTCTCACTTCATTGGTTGATTGAGTTTTGTCCATATGTGGTGGTGAGATTTATTGAATTTATTAATTGATTTAGCCATGTCTCCCATTTGAATGGGTTGGATTGATTTTTTATTTAACTATACAATTAATTCATTAAAATCAATTGCATAATTATTTGATCCTTTTGATTTAATTTATCCTTTTGGCTTTAATTTTCAATTAATTAATGCTTTGATCCTCAATTGCTTGTTATGACTTTGTTTGACCACTTTTAGATGTATACAAATTCGCCTCTTCGAATCAATGTGTGAAGCACATTGGATCAAATAATATTTGATTATTCTGATTAATTGATGTTCGATCTCAACTTGATGACTAATTTGCTAATACAACTGATTTTGATGAAAAAACTCTTGATATGATGCACTGATTTGAAGAATAACCTGGTTGAGATGCCCCACTGATAATTTTGAAAATTTTACGTTTGCTGTCCCTAATTTTAAAAGTTCTCTGGTTCGCTTGATTTTGAGTCCTTATGATATCCTGCCCCCTTAAAAATGAAATCGAAATTGTTTTAAAAAAATTCTGATTTTTTTTAAAATTGCGCCGAAGTCTCCAATTTGGATTCCATTTCTGATAATGTGCTATGAAAAAGGTTTAATAATGCCCCAATTTTGAGTTTCAAAATTTCAGTTAAAACTCACCTATGATTATAAAAAATAAATGATAAAAATACCCCCCTTTATAGGTCAAAGGTCTATAAAAAGGGGTGAAAGGTCATTTTCATATTCAGTATTTAGTTTTGTCCTTTTGAGCTCTGGTTTTTTTTCTAGTGACTTGAACATGATGGTGATCCCTGTTTGTGAGCATAGATTCAAGCGAGGCCACAGATTCTAGCATCCAACAGACTATGGACCTTTGGTGACTATCTGAATCCCTTCCAGTTTGTCAATTTATCAATTTGAAGAAATGTTTTTGGATTTTTAGGCGTTAAAATATTATGCTTTTGTCATTTTTACTGAAATAGTGCGTAGTAATGTTTAGATAGAGCATAGATTAAAGTTTTAACGCATCTGATAGGTCTAATAATGCACAGGGTAGTGCAAAACAACTCATGCAAACATGTGCCCTAGGAATTTTTAGCGCATATGATAGGTCTAATAATGCAAAGGGTAGTGCAAAACAACACGTGCAAAAGCATGCCCTAGGAATTTTTAGCATATCTGATAGGTATAATAGTGTGTATAATCCTTTAGTGAAAAATTATGATTCTTGTAGCATGTATGATAGATTTGTGTAGCGCGTACAACTTGTTTTGGCGTATATGACCCTTTTCGTAGCGAGTACTATATAAAATAGTAGCGTGTATGTCTTACATTGCATAGAGTATGATGATATGATGTGTAGGTTATTTTGTTCAATTTTCAACCTAGTTGTGTATGTCATTTGATTCAATGGTGGATGTGATCGATTAATTGATGATGTGTTCTGATTTTTGTGATGAAAAATAAGTATTTTGATGTCAGCTTTACCAGTTGATGAATGTTGTATGATATCAATCCTGATGGGTTGATATGATAACTGATGTTTTTCCATCCTCACGATATAGTGTTAGGAAAAATTTGATGTGCCCTAAATGAGCGAGTTGATGATAGGATGGAATTGCGATGATTCAATTAAATAATGTCACTGATTTAATTCCAAAATAGGTTTGATGCCATAAGCTATATGTTTGTGGCTTACCCTCTTGCCCCTCGAGATGATAGAGAAGTTATCTCCTTGGGACCGTCAAGTGATATTTCGATGTGGTATGTTTTATTTGGTAGACATTCCCCGGTTATGCATGAACCATGGATTAATCACTACTATGGTTGAGTGTTGGCACTCAAAACATAATAGTTTTCATTTTTTGATGGGTTATATGACCATCACTCCCGAGGATGTGTACATATTGCTAAGGATTCTAATACGAGGTGATATTGTTTATTACAATCATGTATATGATGGAGTAGCTTGCAGAAATGTTTTTGGTGATGCGACTATTGGGATGACAATATTCCTTGGGAACAATTCATATCTTTCCCTCTACTTCTAGCAGTGTTAGGGGCTTTGATTGGTGGTTTCCTCCTTCCTAAACGATGAGGTCACGACTTTGTAGTGGGTTGGGGAAGGATTTTAGAGGACATGATTTCACACCCACACATATTTGACTGGGGACCGCATGTCCTTACATATTTTTATCATGATTTACATCATGTGGTATATCGATAGGGTGTTGTATTTTCTTGTTGATGGAGTTTTACTTTAGTTATGGACATGGGAACATATTCCTGTTACTAGGCACATTGCATCTAGAGATAGAGATCTTGGATGGCCTTATGTTTACCTTTATGAGATAGTGATTGTCTAGCCTCTTTTGGGCAAGATGGACTACTAGCATCGCATGTTAGATGATATTGATTAGGTCCATTAGCGGCCCTATCCTGGATGTGAGGCTTGGCAAGAGTATGACTCAGAGTTGGCATACATGTTTATGCCTTGATGGATGATTGGTGGGTCTCCTCTACTTATCAAGATATTTTTCTTTCATAGGGTTGATATGATAACTGATGTTTTTCCATCCTCACGATATAGTGTTAGGAAAAATTTGATGTGCTCTAAATGAGCGAGTTGATGATAGGATGGACTTGCGATTATCCAATTAAATAATGTCATTGATTTAATTCCAAAATAGGTTTGATGCCAGAAGCTATATGTCTGTGGCTTACCCTCTTGCCCCTCGAGATGATAGAGAAGTTATCTCCTTGGGACCGTCAAGTGATCTTTCGATGTGGTATGTTTTATTTGGTAGACATTCCCTGTTTATGTGTGAACCATGGATTATTCACTACTATGGCTAAGTGTTGGCACTCAAAACATAATAGTTTCCATTTTTTGATGGGTTATATGACCATCACTCCTAAGGATGTGTACATATTGCTAAGGATTCTAATACGGGGTGAGATTGTTTATTAGGATCATGTATATAATGGAGCAGCTTGCAGACATGTTTTTGGTGATGCAACTATCAGGATGACAACATTCCTTGGGAACAGTTCATATCTTTCCCTCTACTTCTAGCAGTGTTAGGGTCTTTGATTGGTGGTTTCCTCCTTCTTGACCGATGAGGTCATGAATTTGTAGTGAGTTGGGGAAGGATTTTAGAGGACATGATTGCACACCCACACATATTTGATTGGGGACTGCGTGTCCTTACATATTTGTATCATGATTTGCATCATGTGGTATATCGACAGGGTGCTGCATTTTCTTGTCGGTGGAGTTTTACTTTAGTTATGGACATGGGAACATATTCCCATTACTAGGCACATTGCATCTAGAGATAGAGATCTTGGATGGCCTTATGTTTACCTTTATGAGATAGTGATTGTCTAGCCTCTTCTGGGAAAGATGGACTACTAGCGTCGCATGTTAGATGACATTGATTAGGTCCATTAGTGGCCTTATCCTGGATGTGAGGCTTGGAAAGAGTATGAATCAGAGTTGGTATTCATGTTTATGCCTTGATGGATGATTGGTCAGTCTCCTCTAGTTATCGAGATATTTTTCTTTCGTAGGGTTCTTCGACAGTTTGGTTGTGTTCAAGGAGTACCACATGACCTTGCATTATATGCACAAGTACATGATGAGAGATCTATGTGGGGACCACAGATAGAGTATTGTGTTTCTCACAATGAGATCATTGGTATGCCCTATCTTTCTTGGGACATACGAGAGAAGATTTCAGATGTCAACATGACAGTCGATTATGCTCAATGGTTTATCCAACATCCATTCCCTCGATTCATAGATCCTACTGAGCCCATTCTTGATATTGATGAGCATTCAGAGAGTGATGATGATGATGATGATGATGATGATGACAACGATGACGATGATGACAGTGAGAGAGGTGGTCGATGATAAAGGAGGAGAGGTCAAATAAGAGGTGGTTGAGCTATGGGTGGAAGGGGTTTGTTAATTGGTCCTCCTAGAGGTGGTGGTGATGGAGTTAGGATGAGAGGTGGAGGAGTACGGATGAGAGGCAGAGGAGTACAGATGAGAGGTGGATGGATAGGTGGTAGATTTTCTCCTCAGACCATGATTGTAGATTGGGGTCAATGGCTGCAGAGAATAGCCAGACATGTACATGTACCTTAGGTTACATAGGTTTCATAGGTTCTCATTACAGAGGTTCTACTTTTCTCTTAGGCATCAACATCACCAATTGTTTCATGGGCACCGGAGGTACTTACCCATGATGTTAAGACCTTACAAGCTAGTGTGGAAGCTATGAGTAGTCAGATGGATCAGTTTCCTATTATAATATAGAGTTTCATGGCCTCCATGGTACAAAGACCTAGTATAGCCACTACTAGTTAGGGTCCTCATCTAGATCCAAGTAGTTCCATTGGGAGAGATACATATGGTACAAGTGGTGCAGATGGTGCCCCTAGTTGAGATTATGATCATTCTACCTTTGTTTGATTATGTACCATTATGTATCTCATTTAATCAGGACTTTGATGGACATTTGATTATCTATGTGATAAAATCTCCTCTATTTGATTTGATATTCTCTTTATGATTTCATCATATGTTGGACTTTTAGTTTTTTTTTAATGATATATATGGATACATTTATTTTATGTGCTTTGGATGGATGTCTTATATATGACATAGTTTAGATGGATGTATATTTTATGATGATGTTTTACTTTAATGATTAATGCCTAATGCTTAATGGTTGTAATGATGGATTTATATGCACCTATGTGATATATATAATGTACTTGGTGGACTTAATGATTTCTAGATGATCTTTCATACTTTTTAATTTTATGATGATAAATGTACTTTATTGATATGCAGCTAATGCATTTTTAATGATTTTGTAATATTGTAATAATGATATGACCTAGTGATATGCAAATTAAGGATGAAAACTAAATGATTTTAATTGCACTTTAACTAATGTCATGCATTTTAACAGGTTTACTAAATGAAAGATAAATAATAAAATTATTAATGTAAATTGATGAAATGCACCTTACCGAAATGTACCTGGATGTATGAATGAACTGATTTAATAAATAATGATAAATGAACTTAATGCACTTAATGATTAATGATTAATTATTAATGGATGATATGCAATATTTTTTTATGAAAGACCAACATACTCAATCTAAAAGAAAGATTTTTTTATGATGTCAACCTTGATGAACTCACCTTCTAATTAAAGGAATCCCTTAACTTATAACATGCAAAATTATTCTATATGAATGCAGCTAACTGTCACTTTTGAAATGAATGCATTTATTTTTCATCATTGAGATTTTGGAACATGAAATCAGTACAATCGTCACGGGTTCAACCCTGATAGTATGAATACCTTTTCTATAAAAAAATTTCTCATGAAGTCGGTACAATCCTCACTAGTTTAATTTTATAGCCATGATGATCTGAAAACTGCTTTCCTCGGTTTCAATGTTGCTAGTGGATTTCGGCATTAAGATATGAGAGATCTAAATGGCCAAGGTATCTATTTGCATAAACAGACCAAGATGTGATCCCCTCCATATGAAAATGTGCTCGATGATTCTTAGATGATCATGTCATTAGATGAATTTGCATACTTCAATGAATCAACCTCACAAATAATCATGTAGAAATCAAGAAATTTTGTCATGATTTTATCATTGCTCATCTAGTCAAAAGACCTCATGGATTCACTTAAAAAGACATGACTCAAAATTCAAGTAACACATTGACCCTTATTGCTATTGTTTTTGGATCCATATTTCAAGTAGAACTTCATCTATTTCGATCTTTGATTGTATTTTTAATCCTCATAAAGATAAGTTAATTTGAGGTCAAGGATCAATGTATCCATCACTTAGGTTCAAGATCAAATGTGAATCAGAATTTGATATGGATCAAAGGTTCAAGTGTCAATTTTTTGGTTTGATGCATTGATTTGTGCA
>MU225198.1:1263478-1280967 GCA_018584345.1 Thuja plicata
ATATATAAGGATGACAGAAAGATGCAAATGGGAAATGTAACTAGGCTTGACTTAAAGGTAAAATGACACTTCTTTACCAAGTTTTCACCACTTGAAATTTATTGCACTTTTTCTCTTGTTTTTTTTAAATTTTTTTTGTACCAAGGCGCCTATTGCTAGGTTTTCACCAAGATAACCATTTTTTAAGGATCCATAGTTGAATGTTTTTCTTTCATCATGATCTATTTTTCACTATTTTTGAATTCTTCAGGAACTATTTTTTCCCTATTTTTGCACTTTTCTGATTTATGATGTTTTTGGATTTTTTCAAGATTAATTTCTCAATGTTTTTGGATTTATTTAGGATTAATTTTTTCTATACAAGGAATGATGCTTTCTTTGATACGATACTCTTTCTTGTGATAATATTTCAACCTAATACACTTTTATCTGTTTAGGTATAAAAATTCTTCAAATGGATGCTATTAATGGGTTCTTGCAATTCTTTTCCATCATAGTCGACTAACTTATATGTCCATGTTCCAAAGGAAGATGTAAAAATGAAAGGTCCTAGCCAATTTTCTTCCCATTTTCCTTTATTTTCTCTATCTTATTGATTCTTATGGTTTTCTCTCAACACTAAGTCACCAACTTGAAATTCTCTAGGTTTTATCTTCTTTTTGTAGTTCCTTGACATTTGGTTTTGGTAAACCTTTAGATGTTCATAGGCTTGTGTTTGGTGTTCCTCAAGTAACTCAAGTTGTTGGAGTCTAGAAACTCTGTAATCTTCACCTGTCAACAATCCTAGGAAGGAGACTCTTAAGGATGGAATCTCAACTTCCAAGGGTAAAATAACCTCTGCTTCATAGACCAATGAAAAAGGTGTCGCTCCAGTTGTCATTCATATGCTTGTTATGTATGCCCATAATGTTGGGTGCAATTGTACATGTCAATCCCTTCCTAAATTATCAACTATTCTCTTTAACATTTTAACAATATTCTTGTTTGTATCTTCTGCTTGACCACTCCCTTGAGGGTAGTAAATTGAAGAAGAATGGTGGATGATGTGGAACTTTTCACACAATTCATCAATATCCTTATTTTTTAAATGTTTTGCATTATCAGTTATTATGGTGTGGGGAATGCCATATCTACCAATTATAAGGTTCAAGAGGAACATTTAAATTTTATTTCGTGTTGTAGTTGAAAAAGGTATGGCTTCTACACATTTGGTAAAATACTCTGTTGTAGTTATGATAAACATATGACAATTGGATAAAGGTGTGTAAATCATCCCAATTAAATCAAACCCCCATTGATAGAAGGGACAAGGTGTGGTCATTGGGTGTAACTATTGTGTCGGTACATGAATCAAATTTTTGTGATATTGGCATTTTTGGCATACTTTCACAAATTGACAAGCATCTTTCTCCATAGTTGGCCAATAATTTCCCATTCAAAGGATTTTCTTAGCTAAGTTTAAACTGCTCGAATGAGACCCACATATTCCCTTATGAATGTATTCTAAAGTGATTTTATGATTCCTCATTCTCTAGACACATAAGAAGCATTCCGTCAAGACTCTTACAATACAATGTGTATGAAACGATAGTATAGTGGGAAGCTTGGTGTATAAAATTTCTTCTTTGGTTTTGATATTGGTCCAAGGGTAAAGTTGTTGATCTCCAAGTTTTTTTTATCTATTAGTGTCACACACTTAGTCATAATCAAGGTAGGTTGGTCGGTCATCACTACGACTGAGTCATCCCACTAAGGTCGAGACTGAGAAGTAGTTATTGTCCAGCAAGTCAGTGGTCGCCGAGTACTCAATAGTTGCCGAGAATAATGATTTTTGAGATGCATAGAAGAATTAGTGTCGAGTGACAACATATGGTTATGCACACTAGAGTTCACTTATGATGAGTAAGACAATTTTTGTATATGTTTTTGGAATGGCACAAATTTGGTCAACTTCTATGAATCATTTAATGATCATTCATAGATATTTAATGCATTAATTATGCATTATTTTTGTGATCATGAATCCCTATGCAAGCCATGCAACCAATCAAAATTAGGGATGCCTAAGCGGAAAAAGGTGATGAATCTAGATCATTGATATTGATCTGGATGTTTCATTACTGATCTATATATAGGATTCTTCAAACCCTAATAAGAGAGTGAGAGTGTATGTGTTTGGATGTGGATGCGAAGAGAAGAGTGTATATGCATGTTTCACATATCTGAAGCATTGAACATATAGAGTGACCAAGCAGAGTAGTGAAGAGAAGAACAAAGATATATTAGATTGAGAGATCTGTTAAGAGTTGGAAAGAGGGGATTTGTTATCAGCATTTGTAGTGCAGACTAAAGGATCAGGTATTGATACATTCTAGCAATTGAATCAGGATAAATCTCTTAATAGAGTGGTCCTAACATCCCCTTCTAAATCTCTTAACTGAGTGCTTACTTAGCTGTAAGTTTTAAATCCTTTAACAAGGTAGATTGTATAAGTTTGTAAGCTTTTAATAGGGTAGACCTCTCATAGGGCAGATCATCAGAAGTGATAGAACTTTGTATCCCTAATAGGCACACTTTATTACTGCAGTAGTGAAGATTTGCAGGTGTCATCCCCACCCCATTTTTACCTTCAAGGGTTTCTGGGTTACCAAATCTTTGTGTTATGTGTTCATTATGGATATGATTAGATGTTAGATCTATTACAACATTATAGTTTATGTTTATGAATACATGGTTGAATCAATTTGTTTTAGAATTGTAAATTTTTTATAGATCTGATTCATCCCCCCCCTTTGAGTTATTGCTTTTTGATATTAGACTTCCAACAATTGGTATTAGAGCATTGTTCTCTTAGAAGAATTATAACCACTTCAAAGATAAGATCTTGGAAATGGAGGTTTATAAGTTGGGAAAGGTCATTGAGAATTAGAAGATTGACATCTAGTTGGCACTGCAACAACTTAAGACAGCAAGAGAAGAATTAAGGAAATCCTTAAAAGCTAGGAAAGAATTGGCAACTCAACTGAATGAAACTTCATATAAAGAAGAAGACACTGAAGGTCTATTTGACAATCAAGATTCCAAATAAAGTAATAAAGCAATCAAAGATCTATTGGAGAAGAACAACACACTAAAAGAATGAGTCAAAAGTATTAAGATAGAACAAGAAACTAAATCAATAACACTATGTGAGGTGATTGATCAGAAGAAGAAAGTTGAGGAAGACAAGACAATGGAAGAAGAAGACAAGAGATAAATGGCTACCAGACTTGATGAAAGGACAAGTGATGTGCAAAAGCTCACAAATAGTCAGTTGGACATGGTAAAAAAAACTATTATTTTCTAATCAATATATAAACAAAAAAGACATTGAAATTACATATATGAGATCTGAGAACACTCAACTAAAAAATGAGTTGAGATCTGAAAGAGAACTCATTGAGAGAATAAATAAGATGAATGAAGCCTTGAGATACTTTGAAGAACTGATGAGATCACCAAGAAGGAATAATGACACCTCTAGACTTGGACATACTGAGCACCAGTCTTGAACTGAAGAAGGAGAATCATCAAAGAGGGGAAAACTGAGAAATACAAAGTTGAAGAAAAAAAAACCTACATGTTATCATTGTGGGAAACTAGGTCAGAGAGAAAAAAAAATTGCCGAAGAAAGAATGGTAAATCCAATCCTAAACCCAAATTTAATGGATATTGTTTTAACTATAAAAATTATGGACATTAGGCACATTAATGCGGGTCAAAGACTAGCAATACACCCACTTCACCTAGATTCCAAGGACATTGCTACAATTTTCAGAAGTTTGGTCATAGAAATAAAGATTGCAAATCCAATGCAAAATCCAAATGGACATCCAAGAAACAAGGCAATACACCGAGGAAAGATAACACATTTAATTGGGATTGCAATACAAGACATAGTTGTCATTATTGTGGTGAATATGGTCATGTTGCAGAAAATTGTATAATGACACACTTTAGAGGTAAATCCAAGAGTTGGATGAATGGAAGTTTGGTCTGTTATAGTTGTCACAAGATCGGTCATACCAAGAGAGACTGCAAAACCAAAGCCCTAACACCTACTATTGAGCAGATAAAGAATCAGATGAATCTGACATGGAGAAAGAAAGAAGAAGTGAGTAGTAGTGGACCCAGTGAAGCCGAGATCACCCAATCTAATGGATCAGGTAATCACACTGCTTCCAATTAAAGCAAAAAGGTATGTAAGGAACTGTTATCTCAAATGCTATACTTTTCACCAGTTCCTAAAATAAGATGTATTAAACTCCATATCTACATAAGATAAGATGCATAAGGACAGATCTGAGAAAAGAACTGAGCAAAGAATTGATATGCATAATTGATGTTGAGTATCAGTATTAGTATATGTCAAGCTCCCATACCGACTGAGCTGATATGTTGACTGAGTGTCAATAGTGACTAAGTCACTATTCTGACCGAGTGATGGTGTGAGATAACTGAGCTATTTATTCAATGACCGAGGACAGTTGTTATCAACCTACCACTGCACGAAGCATTTATTGGAGACATAATTCAACCATTTGAGGGTATATAATGAATTTAGCCATTCATTTTTCATTTCACACAATGGTTAGAGTTTGCAGAGCATTTCTAAGGTGATTCAAGAGCAACTTGAGCTAAGTTTGTAAGGATTCCACCTGTATATCATTAGTAAGTATTGTGAAAGGTTGAAGAGCTATTGTTGTTGAGTTACCCAGAATATGCTTCTCAAACCCTAATTTGTAGAAATGGAAGCTAGTTCATCTGTTGTCATGAAAAGACAAGAGAAGGGAATGATGAATGTTTAGTTAGTCATAAGCGACACCTGTGCACCACCTAATTTCTGAGCCATTCATGAGACTGCGATGAAGGGAGATCTTACAGGAGCCATGTCATCGATCCCGCCTAAAGTACTTATGATCCATGATGTGAGAGCATGTTACATGTGTAAAATCAGAGAAGTTAGAGATTTTGAGTTGAGGGAAGCCTACAATAAACTATGTGAAAATGAAGCTTTGAAGGCTGATCATCAACACATTGCTGACAAAGGGTTAGTCTATGCCCTAGACTTCCCGTGCAACTTCAAAGTCGAATTGATCAGGATAGTGCTAAGAAGAATACATGATATGAATCTATGGATGGAGAATGAACTAGTAAATATCACTAAAGATATCATTCACTGAGTTAATGGTTACCCTATTGTGCAAGGGAAACAAACTATGCGTTATCAGAAAAAGGAAGACATTGAGAAGTTCACTTTAGCCAAGTGGAACAAGAGAGGAATGACAATTTCAATGATTACAGATCCTAAAATTGACTTTGGAGTTAGAGTGACTACACACAATTTTTATCAATTGATTAGATTGGATAGTATCCCATCTTTTGCGGTTGAGGCATGGAAGATAGTGAAAAAGGATCATATTTATGATCTTCCCGAGCTATAGATGTCTCAACTTGTCGAGAACCTATCAACAATTAGGAAGGCAAAGAAATCTATGTGTAAGTTTGGATCCTTACTAGTTTGTATATTTTTCTATGTTCTGAATGATTTTCCTACAATAGGAGATGTAGTATGGAGTCAGGACCGACGAGTTACAGTGCAGATTAATGAGTTTATACAATAGTTAGGAGAGAATATTTACAATGTCATGGGTAATTACTTTGTTGAATTTAAGAAAAAGATGAGATTAAGGAGCAAAATTCATGTATCACTAGTAGAGAAGCATTATGATGATGTTTTCTTTCTAGTTGATACCGATAACACTTATTAACAAGTTGTAGTACAGAGGATAGCATGGCTAAGGTGATTACCTTGTGAAGTAAACATAGATGAGACATCTGCAACAATCACAACTCTACTAGCAGAGGAAGTTGATAGAAAGGCTAAGAGATTTGGAAAATATGAAGAATCAAAATCAAAGATTACCACGAATTTGAAGGCTGCAACCATGGAAAGAAAGAGAAAGAAAATAGTAAAGAATATTGAGAATATGTTAGGAGAAGAAGAAGAGGAAGATGCACCAGTATAGATCACATAACGTCAAGGTGAGGAGCAATTCAGTGATTGTAAAGAAACTGAAGAAGAATATGTGGAAGTGAACAAGAAGGGTAAGAAAGTAATGGTTTCCAAGCCAACTAAGAAGAGGAGTTCACAACAAAAATCTACTCCTACCACATCTAGACCAAGAACCAGGGCATCTACAATCACAATATCAGCCAAGCCACCAAAGAAAGCATTAGTAAAGAATGCTAAAGGGGAGAGTTCAGGGAAAAGGAAATAAGTTCAAATTGAAGCTGAGCCGAGCCACCCAAAGAGGAAACTGAGAAGGAAATACATAATGGGAAAAGATGAAGAAGATGAAGAATTGATTGAAATAGAGGACATCAACAAATTTAAAGTTGCTAAACACAAACATCCTACCAATGTTGATGAGATTTGTCACAACATCAGGAGTTCAACAGGTTTGTTTGGATTCAATTTTATTAAGTTTGAAAAGTTAAGTAAAATTGACAAGGCAAAGATAGAAGATGCAATGATGGATATGTTAGTTTCATACAAAATGACATCATTAGAGATTGGGAATCTAGTCCTTGATGAACTAGAAAATAACACTGATGAGAGATAGAAATATGCCATTATGACAGAAAGGTAGATCAGAGGAGCATTAGTTCAAATTATGCCTAAGTTGACAAAAAAGTAGAGAGAAAAATTCATGGACCAATATAGGAATAGATTCATTCCTAAATTGAGAGATTATTCTATACTAAAAAATGATGTTGAAGGATTTGTACAACAAATCCAAAGGATATGGAACATTATCTTTGGATTGATAGTGGACAAGAACAAAGATGAAGGCACATCAAAACAAGTTGAGCTTGACAATAAAGAAGATATTGATGAGCATGATAATGCCGATGATGAGATAAATGACAATGTTGAGGATGAGATGAAGGATAAGGTTGAGGATGAACAGATTGAGGACTTAACAATTGATGAGGTTACATAAGGTTTTAATGCCGACGAAAAGGGTAAAGAAATAGTCACAATTCCAGATTCACCTACCGAGGCAAACCTTGAAGTCAATAAAGAAGGAAATAAGAGAAAATAAAATCAAGCAGATAAGTCTGCATCAGATATCTCTAAATCACTTGAAGGAGACACAGAGGAGACTCAAACTCTTGAGACCGAGGAGAAATAGGAACCTAAGGAGCAAGAGACAATTCAAGAATTAGTATTGTTACCTAATGTCACACCTCTTGTACAAAATGAGATCAAGAGTGTTGAAACACCTAAACAGAAGATAATTATTACTCAGAAGGAGTTATTTCCAATCAATGGTGATACTAGTATCTTGAAAACCAAACTGAGATTGAGTAGCCACTCACTAGAGACCAAGAAGAAGAAGTCACATAAGAAGAAAAAGGACAAGTCTCTGAGCACTGAAGTGAAACTTGATGAAGTTATTGTAATTCCAAAATGGGATAGTGATAACTTATCTTATGGGCAAATGATAATGTTGCAGGATTTATTGAACAGGAAGAGCAAGCAAGAGGAATTGAAAAGAGAACATCAATAGAAGCAAGTACTATATGAGATTAAAGATATATTTATTGGTGCATTTAAGTTTCAAGATCTAAATGAGAAGGCCCTATATTAGAAAAATTGGTTCATATTGTTCAAAAGGTGAACAATGATGATCTCGATGCTAATTAGAAACTCATGCAACAGTCTAAGAGAAATTTTGAGACAAAAGTACTTGAGAAAGTTGTAGCAAAGCTTATTGAGAAGCGGGTTCCACTTTATGATCTGGTAAGAAACCTAGAAGAAGTAATAGAAAATGTTCTCTCTTTGTATAAACAACTTTGTTATACATAATTATTTACAAAGGAGAATCAACATCTTATTGAGAAGCTACAATCAGATTTGAAGTCAACAGGACACTCACTGAGCATGGATGCAAGTTCCAGCTCTATTCATTTTAACAGGTTGACACATGCTTGAGGTAGATTAGCTGAGCTCATGGATAATGATGGAAGAATAAGGGCCAAATTGATTTCTATTCAGACTATGTTGATACCTCATTTGGAGGTCATGCAAAAAGAGGTGAAAGCAACAAAAGAATTAGCATAGAAAGATCCACCTCTAAATATTGCAGAGAGTTTGATTGATCTAGCTGCTGAGCTAGAAATCAAATTTTAGGTTTTGGAATCTTTCAGAACAAGTTGGGAAAATGCATTGGCGATGATCCTACATATTCATAAAACATTTTTGGACAAGTATGGTCTGACCCCTACAAACCCAGCAGACGAGTGAAAAAAACAAGGGGGAAATGTAATGAGATACAATCAAGGGGGAAATGAATATCAAAGGGAAAATAAGTTATAAGGTATAATTTTTTTTGAGTTTGTACATATGTTGTATATGTAGTGAAGTCTTTATGAAGACTGAGTCAGAATACTAGGGGGAGTTCTAAATCTATTTGAGTACTATTTTTGTAAAGGACTGAAAAGTCATGACAAAGTGTTTTTGCCACTAATGTCAAAGGGGGAGATTTTTGATCTCTAATTTTTGTTGTCTATTAGTATCACACACTTAGCCATAATCAAGGTAGGTTGGTCGGTCATCACTGCAACTGAGTTATCCCACTAAGGTCGAGACCGAGCAATAGTTACTGTCGAGCAAGTCAATGGTCTTCGAGTACTCAATAGTTGCTAAGAAGAATGATTGCCTATTTTCATAGAAGAGTTAGGGATGAGTGACAACATATGCTTATGTCGAGCAAGACAATATTGACCGAGCACCAGATTTTACTTATGCCGAGTAAGACAATTTTTGTATATGAGTTTTGAATGGCACAAACACCCAGGTAAACCATTTTGGCCAACTTCTATGAATCAATTAATGATCCTTCAAAGATATTTAATGCATTAATTACACGTTATTTTTGTGGTCATGAATCCCTATGCAAGCCATGCAACCAATCAAAATTAGGGATGCCTAAGCGTCTTAAGGTGATGAATCTAGATCATTGATCTTGATCTGGATGTTTCATCACTGATCTATATATGGGATGCTTCAAATCCTAATAAGAGAGTGAGAGTGTATGTGTTTGGATATGTATGTGAAGATTAGAGTGTACATGCATGTTTTTCATATATGAAGCATTGAACATACAGAGTGACTGAGCACAACAGTGAAGAGAAGAACAAAGATATATCAGATTGAGAGATTAGCTAAGAGTTGGAAAGAGGAGATCCATTATCAGCATTTGTAATGCAGTAACTATTAAGAGTTTCTAGATTTGATTATGTTGTAATTTTTTTTCAGACCAAAGGATCAAGTATTGATACATTATAGCAAGTTAATCAGGGTATATCTCATAAAAGAGTGGTCCTAATAGGCCTTTGTAAATCTCTTAACCAATTGCTTACTTAGCTATAAGTTTTAAATGCTTTAACAAGGTAGATTGTATAAGTCTGTAAGCTCTTAACATGGAAGACCCCTCATAGGGTAGATCATCAAAAGTGATCAAACTTTGTAGCCCTAATAGGTACACTTTATTACTACAATAGTGAAGATTTTTGGGTGTCATCTCCACCCCATTTTTACCTTCATGGGTTTCTGGGTTACCAAATATGTGTGTTACATGTTCATTATGGATATGATTAGATGTTAGATCTATTACAACATTTCATTTTATGTTTATGAATACATGGTTGAATCAGTTTTTTTTAGAAGTGTAAAAGTTTTATAGATCTGATTCACTCCCCCCTCTTAGTTATTGATTTCCCATATTAGACTTCCAACAAAAGTTTGGTCTTTTAAATAGGTATAAATGGATCCATACCATAGGGAGTCATGTCCAACTAGCAAGAAAATAATTTTGGAATCGGAAGAGTCAAATGCGGGTTTCACCAACTCTTCCACCAAGAATTCGTATCAAGCACTTTTCTCGGTATTTGTAAAAGAGAAGCTAAAGTTGCCATGGCATCTGCTATTTTATTTTTTTCCCTTGGTATTCACTCAAAATTTGTCTAGACAAAGTACTTCTTCCAATCATTTATCATTCTCTTATAAGGCATGAACATGTCATCTTTGGTTTTATATTCATTATTGATTTGATTTATCACAAGTTGAGAGTCACCGTAGACTTGTAATTATGTCACTTTCCATTCTAGGGCCATTTTAATGCCTATAACTAGAGCTTCATAATATTAAATTTTATTTGTACATGGAAAGATAAGTTTATATGACTTTGGAATAGTATATGCTTGAGGTGTAATTAATAAAATTCCTACCCCCAAGCCATCTTGTGTGTAGGATCCATCAAAGTAAAGCTTCCATGTTTTAGCCTTAATGTTTATTATCTCTGCATATAGGAATTCCACTTGAATAGGTTGATCATCTATTAGAGGATCCTCTACCAACTGATCAGCTATGACTTGTCCTTTGATTTATTTTCTATCCACATATTTGATGTCAAATTCACTCAACACCATGACCCATTTTTCCAACCTTCCCATTAGAGTTTTCTTTCTAAGTAGATACTTCAAAGGGTCAATATTATCTATGAGCTTAATCTTATGTTCCAACATGTATTGACGTAGTTTTTGTGAAGAAAAAAATACTGACAGACATGCCCTTTCAATGAAACTTTAATTTAGCTCATACTTAACCAAGGTCTTGCTAAAGTAATAAATTTCCTTTTCCTTTCCATTTTCATCCTCTTGATCCAATAAAACACCTAATGAGTGATCTATTGCTGAAATGTATAGGAGTAACTACTTGTCCTTGATGGGTGGCATTAATATGGGTGGACTCATCAAATATTTCTTCAAGAGTGCAAAGGCTTCGTCACATTGATTATCCCACTTGAAAATTGTGTCCTTGTGAAGAAGTTGAGTGAAAGAATGGCATTTATCGACCAAATGAGAAATGAATCTTCTTATCGATTGTATATTTCCTTGAAGTTATATCATCTGGATTATATTTCTTGGTTCCCCCATTTCTATTATTTCCTTAACCTTTTTCGGGGTCTATCTCAATTCCCTTTCTAGATATTATATAGCTAAGTAATTTTCTAGATTGTACACCAAATGCACACTTTTTAGGATTTAACCTCACTTTGAATTTCTCTAATCTTATAAAGATCTTCTCCAAACTTGTTAAGTGTTCTTTCCTTGTATGAGATTTGGCCAAGATATCATCAACATAATCTTCTAGGAACTTGTGCATCATATCATGGAAAATTGTGCTCATAGCTCTTTGATAAGTAGCTCCAACATTTTTGAGACCAAAGGCATCACATTCCAACAAAAGGTACCAAAAGCACATGTAAAGACAATTTTATCTTGATCCTTAGGACTTATCTTTATTTGGTTGTACCCACTGAATCCATCCATGAGGGAAAACATACAATGTCCTGTTGTTAGATCTACTATGGAATCAATACTTGGTAATGGAAAGTCATATTTAGGGCATGCTAGGTTAATATATCTGAAGTTTGTACAAAATCTAATTGATTTATCCTACTTTGAGACTAGTAAAATGTTGGATATCCATTAGGAATAGGCAATATCTGTCATGAAACCAAACTTTAACAATTTCTCCAATTCGGATTTTACTAGTAATGTGATGTAAGGATGCATTTTCTTTAGTTTTTGTTTGACTGGCTTAGCTCCTAGTTTTATATTTAAGTGGTTCATGATGAAATTTGGATCTATCACCAACATATCTGTGTAGGACCATGCAAAATTTACTTGTCTTTGTTTAAATAATTTGATGAATTATTGTCTTTCTTCTCGAACCAATGATGTTGCAAGGTTTATGATCTTGGGCTCTGATTCTTTGCCAATGTTTATCTTTTCTGTGGGTTCAATTAATACAAAAGATATTTCCTCATAGGTCTCTAGTAAAGTGTCCAATCTCTCTTCCTTAGGTGTCACCGTTAGGTTTTCACCTTCATAAACATCTTTTATTTTTACTTTTTTGAGGTCTAGTACTGCCACATTGTGGTTTTCACCACTAGACCATTTGATTTTTTGTTTATTATTTTATTTTATTTTATTTTGAGACTAAGATATTGGCCACTTTCCCCCTTTTTTACTCTTTTATAGAATTCATTCATGAAAGAGGGTTCAACTACATTTAGCTACAAGGCCAATGAATTGTCATTTGAAAATGAGGGTATGTTACTTGGCTCAATTAAATCCCAATCAATTAGTTCAGGATGTCTAAGGGGTAGGGAATCATTAGGTAGGTTCAAATCCATAGGGTTTAAGGACATGACTTCCTTAAAAGGTTTGTACATTGTATCATTCAAATCTATCACATGTGCATGTTCAAGGTGTTCCATAGAACTGGGATCAAAATTCTCCACACTCGGGTCCTCTTGGGTTTCTCGGGGATAAAAATATTGAGGGTTAAACCTAACATTATATTCTCCTATCCATGAAGGTATCTATGGTTCACCTACCCAGTGAGATCCATTTGATTCTTGCCTTGAATTGGATTCTTGATTAGTAGTAGGTCCTTGGTTGGAACTTAATCCTTGATTTGAACTTGATTCTTTACCCAAACTAGATATAGGATAATAGGTATGAATCACATCCACCTCTTTGTTATGACAAGATTCTTTGGACAAATAATCCCCCTCCCATTCATTATAATCTTCATCACTTTGGGAATTTACTTATAAAACTTATTCATATAATTGTGAATGGTTCCTTTGAGTGCATCCTTCTTCTAAATAACCTATTCTTAATTTATTATTTCTATCTCTCCAAGTCATTTCTATTAGTTCTAGCATTCCTTCATTTTTCTTTCCTAAAGCACACTTTCCTCTGTAACCCATCTTTTGCATGATTTGATAGCCTTTACCATATTGGTGTGTAGGAATGTTGATATTTTGAACCCTTACGTAATTTGAACTTAATACTTAATTTAAACTTGAGGCTTCCTCATCATTATAAAGCCATTTAAAAATTACATCGTCATCTTCTTCCATGGATGGGGAATTAATAGCTCTTACAAAATGCTCGTTATACTTTTCGGGAGGATGAGAACTAGATAGTTTTCCATGTGATCTAGGGGAAATAGGTAAGTCGACCATTGACAAAGATATTCTCCTACCCCCTTTTTATTTTACATTACTTTTCAAAGTTATTCACCAATTTGTCCATCTTTTGGTAATGTGTTTCTTTGGCTATTTCTTTTTCAAACTTAGATGATTTTAATTTTCCTCTTCTTAATGTGAAACACTTGAGCTAGTATTATTTTCGTCTTCACCTTTCGAATCTTAAAAACTAACTTTCTCTTTTCCCTTATTCGAAGTAGGTAAGTTAGTTTTTTCTTGGTTTAAGTCAACAATAACACTCTCTTTTTCCATCTTTTCCTTTCCCTTTGACCTAGAACTTGAACTAGGAACCTTTTCTTGAGTCGCTTCTTTGAGAATACTTAATATAGAACCTTCACTATTATGTGGGACCAACACCTCAGTCAAGGGTTTAACATTATTGCAATATTGAAAGTGATTTAAGTCTCCACTTATAGTGATCTCTTAACCCATGTACAAAAATTTTATACATCGATGATAGGTCGAAGGCACGACTTGTATTTCATGGATCCATGGCCTTCCTAACAAGATGTTTTATGTCAACTTTAGATCAAGGACTTGAAAAACTGTTTCCTTTTGAATTGGACCAACTCTAATGGGTAGAACAACTATTCCTTTGGAAGATATTTCCTCATCATTATAAGCTTTGATGGTAATTTTTATTTTTGGCTCAAAAACATCTTCAGAATATCCTAGAGCTTTTACAAGGTTCAAGGTGCAAATGTTTTGGCTGACACCAACATCAATTAGGACTCTTTTTACATGGTGTTTATGTATCAAGAATTCTATATTCAATGTAATATTTTTGGGTCTATTTAGGTACATATCATCTTGCTCGAAAAAATATAGGCAATGAGGCACAATGAGGTGTCCAACCATGTTTTGAAATCTTTCAAAATCCAAGTCATTAGGAACAATAGTCTCAACAAGAGCCTTTTCCAATATTTCTTTGTTGGTTGGTGAAAGTTTTAACAATTCCAAGATTGATATTTGTGTCGGTGTCTTTTCGAGCTGGTCCACAAGGTTATATTATATCGAATAGGAAGATGATTGATTAAGCCAAGTGGTTTTAGAGGTGGTTCCTTGCAATATTATCTTTGAATCTTTCCACCTAGTCACAACATTAGAAGTTTCTTTTTATGGTTTGTCCTTAACCATCATGACATTGATTGTATTCTCATATCCTGGTAAGGAATTGATGAAATTGTCATAGTTATGGGAAAAATTAACCTTGTCATTACTTATTTTGTTGTTTTGGTTAGAATTCAAAGATTCACCTTTTTAGTGATTTAAGAAAGGGGTTTTGAATGCCATATGGTATTCATTGTTTTGAGGTCCGTCTACCTTAATCGTACCATCATCTATCAAGTCTTGGACCATGTGCTTCAATCTAAAGCATTTATTTGTTTTTTGCCCTTTGTTTTGTATTATATTCACAATGATGGGCATAATTACACTATAAGGGCTTAACATGTGGTTCATATCATTTTGCCTCTGGTAATGTATTTATTTTGTTGGCAAAGAGAGTCCTTAATTCTTTTTCGAGAGTTTCACCCAAGGGTGCGAACTCCCTCCTTTGTGTTGAATTGAAGAAAGGTCTTGGTTTGTTGACTTCTTGATTGTTTTAAAAATTGTTGTTGTTGAAAGGGGTCTTTGATGTTTCATTAACATTGTTAGCCTGGTTGGATCCACTTGAGAGATTTAAGGGAGTAGCTATAATATTGTTTGCCTCTACAAATCCATCATTAACAAGGTTTTTATTGGTGTTCTTTAACCAAAATATAGGTTTTGCATGGTTGTTATTTGAAGCCTTGATGTTGTTGAAGTTATTATGGTTGTTAGAGAAACCCTAATTTTCTTTGCAAAGTTTTAGTTCTCCTTTTCTTACTAAAACCTCTTCTATTTTAATCACATTTTCAATTATATTCTCAAAAGTAGGTGGACATTGAAGTTGTAATTGATAATTCATCTTCGTATTCAAAATTTTCATGAAAATGTCTATTTTTTTCTTACTCGGGTATACTTCTAGGATGATGAGCAAAAACCACTCTCCATCTTTGTAGAAATCTCAAAAATGACTCACCATATCTTTGTTTAGTATTGCATAAGTTTAGCATGGTGACCTCGTGTTAAATAATATAAGAGTAATGATTAGCAAAATTAGAGGCTAATTCTTTAAATATTTTGATACCCGAGGGTAGTTTTGAAAACCACTCTATTGCCTTCTCTCTAGGGCTTCTAGGAAATAACCTCATTAAATAAGTGGTGTCATGCATAAATTCCAATATTAGTTGAAAAAACTCCCTCAAATGGTCTTGTGGGTCAGATTTATTCATATATTTATCATATTTTGGAAAGACCACATTTGGAGGGAAGGGTACCATAATTAGACTCTTATAAAATGGAAACGGGCATATGGATTTGATTGAGAATTGTTTTGGAGCCACTTCCTTTCTCATATTTTCTAATTGCATTTGGAAAATTTTGAATTGCTTATTCATCACCCCTATTAGATTTTCCTCTTCTTCATCTTTTTTTAGAGTTGACATATCATAATCATGAGGAAGCTTTTCTCCTAATTAAGCTAGGTTTAGGAAGTATCTCTCTTGATCCATTTCTAGGAGTTTTTCCATTACTTTAATGAATAAGGGATCTTTGGCATCTTAATTCACTCTTTCTTTCATTGCCTCTTTGTCTTGATTTCAATAATTTCCATTTCCTCCATTATTCACATTGTTTCCCCCATTGTTACCACCATTGTTTCCATTGTTGTTTTCACCATTAGTGTAATGGCATTGTTGTTGCTAAAGTTATTGGCTTCATTGGTATTGTTTATAATATTGGTATCATCATACAAACATTTGTGTGCCATAATTTATTGTTTTTGTTGTTCTTCTTCTTGGAAAGGTTGATATGGTGATAGAGGTGTTTTGTCTAAATAAGGTATCTCTTGCCTAATGTAAGTCTCGTATTCTTGTAAATATATTTTCATATAATGAGATCTGGTGAAGACCAACATTAACAAGAATTTGATGCTTTGAATTTATACATCTTGATCAACAATCCTTTGAAAATTTCTTGATAGTCTTAATTTGCAGGGATTTGGCCTAATTTTTTACTTGAATAGGTAGTACTCCGTAAAGGGTATCTGAACTGGAAAACCTGAGAGATACTCAATTTTTTTGGTTTTTGTTTTGTATGCATTAAGACAGATTGGTACACATCATAGAAACACATGTACATGCTAACTAGAAAAATTCTACGTGTTATTTTACTATTAAGAAGCATCACTTCTCTATTCATATGCATCCGAAGACTGTTTGGATGCGTTACTTCTATTCTTAAATGAGTTGAAACTCTATTCGAATGTGTTACAAAAAATTTCAAAAGTGTTATAGGATTTTTCATACGGGTCACAGGATACCTCAAGAATCATTGTTTTACTATTTTGGTCACAACTTGATTAATTTTTTAAAAAAATAAGTTTATTGTCAGATCTGAATGGATTTTTTATGTTTGTAATCACGAATCTTCAACCATAGAGACTACAAAAACACTTGTCTTTACCTTCAATTTAAAAAAAAAAGTGTATGTTTAAGATCGTTTCCACGGGGATTTTTAGAATAAACCAATCCAAGCAAGCTACCTAAGGTCAATTTTGGCATTTAATCATAGATCTAAAAGGTAGGCATTGCTAGATTAACCATGTGTTTAGTTTAGGTTCCAAACAAAAATATCAAATGAATCATACAAGGAACACGCAATCATGCACACACGATTGAGGCCTATATCCCTACGAGTCCAGGCATTTGATATTTTTGTCCTCCTAGTTTTTCAACTTAATCAAGGTCTTTATTTATAGTGGGTGGAATATGTTGGCTTTACCTTGTTCCCACTTTGGGTCATCCCTCTCACCGGCCTCGCTAAGGCATGTTCTTGGGAGGCAGGCCCGCTAAAGTTCTAGCATGTGCATATAAAAGAAATAAATCAAAATGAAAACAAGTCTAAGAGTATTATTCACCAAAAGGTGAATAAAATATCCCTATTGTTTCACTTCACAAACACGTTTAACATTGTTCTTTCCCAAGCCTTTTAATCTAGGGGGACTAGAGTATGTTTGGCTTTTTGATTCACCAAAAAGGTGAAGAGCATATACCTGTAGGATTTGAGAAATACAAATCCACAAAATGCCAAGAATACCTGTATGCAAATAACCTGTTACAAGAGAGAAGCAGAAGGAGGAAAAAGCAGAACTCAGAAGTTACTCAAAATGTGAGAGCAAAATTATAATCTGAATTAATTGAAAAAAGAATTACAAGGTTCAACCTATAAAGG
>MU225198.1:1300346-1323678 GCA_018584345.1 Thuja plicata
CTAAAACATATCTAACTAAAGATCAAGGTCAAGTTGTATACCTTGGATCTAGAGTTAACTTGCGATGCATGAATCAAGAATTGAGCCTAGATTAGTATAAATAGATGTTCAAACTCAATTGTGAGTAAATGAATTCTTTATTATTGATAGCCACGAAGAGCATCTGAGGAGCAAAAGGCAGAATTCATGCAAAGGTCAGAAACATAATACATTAGTTATCAAGAACACACAGAGGCTACCGATAAGCAGATAAAGGTATTATTCAATCATGGAAGGATGATTACTAATATGTATGAAGCTTTATAGGATCTATTATCAACAATTAAAGATTGCATATATCATCAGATCAAAGACTTATGTAGTTGCATTCTAACAAGTGCATCACATCTAAAATCCTTTTGTAGAAGGTGGACTTAACCCTTTTTTACAAATCTCTTAATAGAGTGCACACTTAACAGTGTTGCTAAAGCTTCAAATGAAGTAGATCTTAATAGGTCTCCTTTGTAATACTCCTAACAGGGTAGGTCATTAGAAGTGACCAATTGTAAGCCTTAACTGGCCCCTTCTTATCTGCTGATAGTGAAGTCTTGTGGGTAACAATCCCCACCATAGTTTTTACTTCCTAACAGGAGTTTTCTACGATATCATATCTTGTGTTATATGTTATCTATTTTTCATGAATGTTTCTATTATGGTTACATACTAAAAGAATTTATGATATGATTGCATATACATAAAGAAAGATGAACAGTTAGATAAGATAATTTACAAACTAATGATTAAGGGTTAATGGGCTAACCAAGGAAAAGTTTTAAAGGTACTGATTCACCCCTCCCCTCTCAGTACATCATCTTAATATAATTCCAACATATTTTACCATGAAATGTGAAGTCGTCCATATATACCTCAACACAGGAAGTGGTCAGATCTACAAAAATGGCCAGAACTACTCTCTGAAAAATGGCCAAGGCATTTCAAAGCCCAAAAGGCAAGACCCTATAAGAATAAGTACCCAAAAGTAAAGTAATTATAGTCTTGTATTGGTAGTCAAGTGCTACTTTGATTTGATTATATCCACTAAATCCATCACGAAAAGACAAATAATTTTTCCAGCTAGATTGTCAAGCACCTGGTCTATAAATGGAAAAGGAAAATAATCTCTCTTAGTGGCCTTATTTAATTCCCTTTAATCTACACATAAAAACCACTTACCATTTTTCTTAGGTACTATGACTAATGTGGAAACCCATTGACTGTCAGAACTAGGATAAATAAATCCTACTTGCAAAATATTTTCTATTTCTTTTTTTAACAAAATCTATGAGAGCTAGATTAATTTTTTTTTGCCCTTGTCTAACAGGCTTAACATCTTCATTATATATGTGATGAATACAAATTTATAGGTGGATTCCTCTCATTTCCTTGTAATCCAAATCAAATGCTTTGGTGTGCTTTAACTCCTCATCTTGTTTGGGTAATAAAGTTGAACTTATGAAGAGAGGTTTATCACCATTCACCACAATTTGCTTTGTTTCATTAGATTCTTTAGATGGTTCACCTATAACTGTGTTCAGAGGAAAAGGGTCTAATGTAGAGTGATGTACACTTTTATCATCATCCTCCCCTTTCTCTATAGATTATTTACTAACAATATTTTCTTGAGGGACACAATCTTGAGAAGTTTCCTGAAAACCTTCCTCTTTTTTAAAAACTCTTGAAATTTAGAAAAATGCTCAATCAATATTACCATGGACAAATATATCACTCCATCCTCCTCTGCATCCATTTCCTCATCTACCCAAGGTGGGTTATTTGTTTGCAACATGATTCAATGGACATTCTCTTAAAGGATGTTTTCCTTTTCATTTAGAACAATAAGTGCCAATGGTTTAGTGGTTGTCTTATTTGGATGACTATTGAGAGGAAGGAGTATATCAATTATTAGATTAGAAATTTCCTCCATAAATAATGACATATCAGGTGCCAACACTTTCCTTCTTGAACCCCTAGCTTCCAACCTAGTTCTGTAATAGTTTCTACATATCTTAATAATATCTTCTAATGAGAGTTTGTTGATATTCCCCTTTTCCCATAAAATTAAGGGCTTCCCTAGACTCTTCATCAATGTCTTTTGAAAATATTGTCTTACTAATTTCTACATCCAACACATTGGCACATCTTCTATGGACAAACTAAAATCTATCAACATAATCTTAAAGGCTCTCATCTTCCATTTGTCTCATTCGGAACAACTCTTCTTTTCTATCTCTCTCTCAGCAATAATCTTCATATTTATCAAGGAATGTTGTTTCCATTCAAGCCCAAGTTGAACTTGAAGTTACTCCTAATCCCATGAAAAATCTCAAATATGATTCTTTTAAGGTAGAATAAACAATTTTAACCTCTGTTTATTGGCAGTATAATCATATGTTTGACACAAAACCTTAAATTCAAATAGGAATTGGCTAGGATCTTCAGAAGTCTTACCCCTCAAATTTGTTAAAATAGAAGCTGAGATTTTTTTCATAGAAGCTTCATCATCTCTCCTATTAAAATTAATAGGGTACTAAAATTTCCTATCAGGAATATTCCTATCAACATTTAGATCAACCATGTTTCTCTGCTGTAAAGGTTCTTCTTGTTCAATTTATTATTCTATTTCTTCTTCAAAATTTTCCTGTTGATCCTCAGATGTATCAGAGTTTTGATTATCCAAAGGGTTGGTGTATTATCTTGGAATAAATATACCAAATGGATCTATGTCTCATCTCTTAAATGGTTCAAACTACAATCCTTATAAACACTCAAGGCTTCAAATTTTAGAAACTAGATCTTTTAATCCTTGACAACAATGCCAAAAATAATGGGCAATTTCATTAATGCCACAACTCACATCATTTAATTTATCAAATGTCAAACTGAGTGTTTCCTAAGGCTATCTGTGATAATGATTGGGCTTAGTTTGGGGGTTTTGCACTGTAAAACAATGATTTGTTTTTGGATCATGCTCTTCCAGGATCTCTTGGGAGTTCTTTCCTAATGACTTGGAATGACTTAAATTCTATCTAAACTTTAAATCTTAACTCTAAAGGTTATTATATATACTTCCTAAAGTATCTCCCAATTAAGAATGATTTATTTATAAAACAAATTAAACACAATTCAACATAAATTTCTTTTGGAATTCTAACATTTAAACAAAGCAACTAATTCTTAATCAGAAATGAACTACTTATTTGCACGAAATCAAAACTATTTTACTCGAAAGGAATTAAAACTATTTTGAATTACTTGGAAAAGAATCTATTTATGCTTGCATGAAATTGAACTTTCTATCTTACTCTTAAATTCCACTTTCCATCCCAACAAACTTCTGTTCAACAAGATCATTACTATCACTCCTCCTCATTCTACTCTATTGAATTCAAATGACTAACTTCTTATAAAACATAAACAAATTTATCTAACTTGTATTCATGAATTAGATCTTGAAAGAAAACTAATCTAAGTAAAATCTAACTAATTGCAATTTAACTAATTTATGATCAAATCAACTTCAACATTCAGATTCCATCACTGGTTAACGTGAACTAAGTGATGAACTATAACTGATTGAATGTTTGAAGATGTTAAGTTGATGATCACCAAGCTGTAGAAAGTTAATGCAAGACATTAAATCAGTTAATGTATTGTATTTTCATTAATTTCAACTTGATATAATCTAATTGGTTATATACAAAATGTCAAAGACTTCAAAGAACTAGAGAGATAAAGGTTATGCTATCAGCAATGCTTAAAAGTTCAGTATGCACTAAGTGACAAAAAACACCGACAGATAGTGCACCCCGACGGATAGAGAAACCTGAGAGAAAATTCACAGTGATACCCAAGAAAGAAACCTGAGTAAGAATTATCGACAAGCAGAACCATAGTGTTACCCGACAGACAGACAACCCCGACGGACAAAGATGCCCGAGGACAACTGAAGTCTAGACCGAAGCTAACAAGGAGTTAATCACCGAAAAGAACTAAAGTTCAGAAATGAAATATGACTTAGCTGGCAAGAGATAAAGATGGAGTTAACTGGTTGATAATATTTTTGTCATCGACAAGTTAAAAGCTAGAGATAAGTGAAATTTTAAAGCTGTTTTATTCCAGTTGTCTAAGAGAAATCAACGGGATAAAACTGAAGTAAAGATTTAAAGCAAGAAAGGCGAGAATTGTGGATCACAGCAAGAACAAGAAAGTCAAGGAATTAGAAATGGTGAAATTATGTCTATAAAGAGACAAGCTAATTCATTATGAATTAGGGGTGAATACAAGAGGATGCTGAAGAGAAACTGATGAAGAAAGAAGTGTTCATACATACCTGATCAATCAAGCTAAAGAACAGAGCTAATATTTTTGCGGACACTGAACAATAGAGAAGCACAACATCATCGAGAAGAAAGAAGTGGAGCAAAGGTATTGAAAGGAAACGTTGATCAGAAAGGTATTACGAGCTTACAATAGATCTGAACATCTGCAAAGTATAGTTGTTTATATGAATAGATCATATACTATTTCAGTTTAACCATTGATTTAAGAAGTCTCTTAACCGAGAAGGATCTAAAAAATCCTTTATATATTGAGATACATCCCAAGGAGTATCAAAAGGTTAATTCATGAAGATAGCACAGTGAAATTCCAGATATCAAGTGATTAACTATTAGTGATAAATCATCTAATAAGGTCGCACTTAACAGTGTGTTTGTAACCTTTAACAGGGTTGGCTCTTCATCGAGCTCACTTCAGAAGAGTGAAAATTTTGGGTTACTGGTCCTATGTGGTTTTTCCCTTAACAGGGTTTCCACATTAAAAATCCATGTGTCAAATGTGTTTATGAGTCATTGCTTTCATTTTTTTCTTTACACATTACTAAAACAAGATCGATTGGTAAAAACTAAGTTATTTATTGTATTTCGGTAAATGATAGACTACTAATCGGTAAAGATAAAGAATAAGGTTTAACAGTGAACTCCGAGTAGTACTTATTTGATAAGATTATTTCAAGGCATACATCTTGTAGGACTGAAGATAACTAGAGGCTTATAATCATGGTACTAAGTTTTTGGGTTGATTTATTGGAATATTTTTGAGGCCACTGATTCACCCCCCTCTCAGCTATTCTAACACTAAGAAATGATGAATTGACTGAATAGTAAATGAAATACTCAAAAAATGAACAAAAATATCACCTCCCTTTGGTTGAGTGGGCCATTCTCTTCCTTTGGTAAGATCTTTAACACAAATTCAAATCAACTTGAAACTTTCATTCAATTGGCCCCTGTAAGGACTTTAAACAAAGTTTCTTACACTCGAAAACTACTTGCAGAAAATAAAATCACTCCTATCTATTTCAAAAACTTAGATTCTGACTAACTACATGTATATATATACATCCACTTATTTGAATTTGAAATCTATAATTTTTCCCACCTAGAAGGCTAACGTCTACAAAAGATCAAAAGAGAACTGAGCATTTTGTTGAATAGTAAGGCTACGAACTACAATGAACTTCAAAGGTCCACCAAGTTTCAATCAAATTTTGACAAAAAATTCACATTCATTAATTCTTGGAACTATCAAGAGGTCCAGTTGTGTAATCGATCAACAAGACCAACTCCATCACCATGGACTCAATTTCAAATTCTGAAATAAAACTTCATCAGTGTAATGAGATTAAAGGAACACCATAAAGATAACCGGTAATGTTTATCAATTCAAACCATAAGACATGCATTTATCACAGAATATCAACTTTGATTATAAGTCTTTAATTAACTTAACACAATATCTAAATAAGAGACATATAAGTATATATACCATCATCAGATTCATTAATTAACAAAATATGATAAGTTTTTGAGGTTTAATCCATGCATTAAAAAGATAATGTTTTGCACACATAACTTATCCGTGTTCATATTATTGTATTTAATCCTAACCCATGACATCAACAAGAGGTAGATGATTCATAATTTAATTGCTCATAAATTCCTCCATTGTAGTATCTAAATTCACCACTTTTTATCCAGTCAACTTCTATCACAAAATGTTCACTCATGATTATTAAATTTCCTCAAATGCTTTTGGGGTTTTGTGCTCCTCCTTTATTTCTTTCTAGATAATTAAGCCGATAGGATTTTCCTCCCGAGTGAGCTTGACACCGTATGCATGAGTAATTGTCTCACGCAATACCTATCTCACGCCCCCAAAACCACCAAACTTCTAGTTAAACGATATTGCATGCGGAATAATATATTGCTCGGTGTTTGTGCTCTTCCTAGTCACCAACACGAGTGTTTTTCATTGTGTGTTTAATCACTCAAGCTTCTCTTTTTGACCCAGATACTAGCACAGAACATTGTACCCTCGTCTCCCTGTTGGCATTCCACCTGTGATCTACACGTGGAAACCAATTTAATTATCGCTTACACCTGTGTGCTTGGTAATATTTGTCAAGTTGAATATATTTTATTTCAATTCAAAGGTTTACCCACTAACCATTATTAGAATTATAGCCACAATTCTACCTTAATCAAGATTACCAAGATGTTCCATTTGTTAATCACAATTGGCATTTATCAACGTAATTACACAATCAAATTTCTGTTTCTTTGTTCATGGTAATACCTTGCGGGAGGCATCCATTATGATACAAACATGGCATACATACCCTACCCCCAGTGGGATTTGAACTTGTGACCTCCCTTTCAAGAGCACAAGTCCTCCACCACTAAAACACAAAACATTGGCTTCTTACATCTTGTTTAAAATATTAATATATTTGAGAAATATTTTTTTCAAAGATAGATATATATTTATTACTAAAAATATTAAAATATATAATTTCAAAATTAATTATATTTATTAAACAATTATTACATTTTTTTTTTAAGTTAAAAAATAGTATTTTTCATATAATATATAATCTAAATCAATAAACTATATATCATATGTTATAATTATTATTAAACTTAACTAAAAATAAAAAATAAAAAATTAGTCATCAATATATTATATTTATTAGTAAAAAATAATAAATAAAAATTTAGAAAGAATGGAATTGAAATAAATTATTTTTAAAATTGAAAAATTATTTCTAATATAATATTTTAATTAGTGAATATCATTTTAGGATTTTTTTATTTTCTTAACATATTTTTGTTTTTAATTATTATTCATTTAAAAAGTATTCTTGCATGCTTAGAGTTATAATTAATTAAAGCATAACAATAAAAAATCATAACATAAATTTAGTTAAAATTATTTTCTATTAATTTATTTCCTTTTGTAGAATAATAACACTAACAATATGTTTAAATATAATCATATTATTTTATTTAGATTTGAGTTCTAGGTACTATTGCTTACTATTGGAGAAAAATAATTTTAAAATAATCAATAATCAATTTAGTAGTGTAGGTAGTATTATTTACTATTTGTTAAAGTGTTGTTAAATAGTTTTTCTTAATAATCAATTATTTTTAAATTTTGGATGAATGAGAGTTACATAAGTGTCCAACTGTGTTTTCCTTAGGTCCTAACAAATTTAGCATTCAAATACATGGAAACACATAAAAAATGTTGTATTTGTAACTATAAATCTTCTCTATTTCATCTTCTTGATTAACAAGTGTGAACCAATAGAAGATAAAATGCTATAAATGATAAGAAAAAAAAACAAATCATGATTTGCAAGAAGGGAATAGTTTATAGTGTAGTACTAAAATATTGGGTGTATAGTTAACTTCACATACCTGAACTTATTGCAGGATCAATTGTAGGAGATCTTTTTCATTCTTTCTAATAATATTGCATGGATTTTTTCACATTTTGGAATAGCAATCCAAAGAGAAGGCAAAATTTATATGAATGCCTTTTAGGGATTTGACTCTGAAGAGTATTGTAAAGGCGATGCTTTTTCTTTTAATTTTTCCTATATCAATTGTGGCTTTATCTAATGTTAGGCCTTGTCATTTGTGTATAGTAATAGCCCATGTCATGGTTAGCAGTATTTGTGTATGCTTGCCTCAGTCCCAAGAGGTGTTACTAAGTAGATTTCAATGTGTCATGTTAACAATAAACCTATGGATTCAATTTGGTATTGTCAATAGATCTCTTTAAGAGGTCAAATATATTGCATATCCCTTCATATCTAACCCCGCAAAATTGGCAACGAGTGGGAGTTATTGTCTCAAATGTGACTTGGTAATAGTATCAACTTAAATGAGCTGGAGATGTTGGGAAAGCATGATTTTGACACCAATAAAAAATGGGAAGAACACAATGTTCCTGGACATTTGCATGAGGTTGCACCTCAAATTGTACAAAGAACCAAGATGTTTCAACAAGATATTCACCCCCTCACAAATTTGTACAACCAAAACTACATCACCTAAAGAAAAATCGACACTTTTTCTTATTGCAGACCACTCCATAGCTAATTTATAGAATCAAACTTTGTACATGGTAATACAAGGAACAAAAAGAAATACAAAATCATATCTAATTAGTTGCATAAGAAATGCACTTCAAAATTGTAGAATTTAGTTAAGTAAGTAAATAAACTAGTGTAAGTAAATAGGACTTTATACTTGGAAACATGATACATAGAACCCCAACTGATGACTCGTGACTTTTAAACACAACTAAAATATTTGCAGGGAATCCTTACATTGATTATGAAGAATTGGTTAATCATGTGCAGAGACACACCAAATGTAATGAGAATACTTATCTGTGTAAGAAAGACCGACAAGAAGAATGTAGATATAAAGCTCCTTGGAAAGAATGCAAAGAATCACAATTGTTATGCGGTGGACCAGGCTACAAATCCTACGAACCATCAAGAAACAATGACATGTTGAACATCCATAACCCACATATGATCTCAATATGGAGGGCTAATATAGATCGCCAGCCTATCACCTCAAGACTTCTTATCTCAGGTACATTTACAAGTAAGCATCCAATGCTGAAAAAATTCCTGAGAGCTGCGTTAATATGCTTGCAAGAATTAGTGTCGATGCAAACCAACAAGATCCTGCTATTAAAGCATACTAGAATTTCATGGCTAAGCTCATTGTAGAGAGAGATATAAGTGCACAAGAAACATGCCATATGTTACAAAAACTACCTCTTGTGATTTGAAATCGCTAATTCATATCACTAAATGTGGGTAAAAAAGTGTTCCATCGCATCAAGCAAACAATAGATGGCAGTGAGATACAATCTACCTACATACAAGCCTACTTGCATCATTCGACACACTTAGATCTAGTAACACTATTTGAATCAGCAAGATCTTACACGTATTCTGCCAATCACAAAGGGAGTTAATGACACTCTAGAGAAGAACAAGAAATAGTCCAAGTCTATCCAAGGTTTTATGCCATTCCAAAAGAAGAATCTAACAATTTTGAGTTGTTTTTTTGGAGCGAGCTTCTTCTCTACAAACATTTGGATGAACATTTGAACTTTGAACCTAGGCAATCTATAATTTTGAACTCTTGGTGTTAAACCTGCACCTTCAAACCTGTTAAACCTTGAACTTTGAACCAAAAATAGATACAATTGTTCAAGTTCAATGTCTTCTAACCTGAACCTTTTAACCATGATTCTGAACAGTTGAAATTTCTGAACTTTGAACCTTAAACTTTCATAAAGGTTCAAGTTCAATGGTTCAACAATTTACTCCTTGCAGATTTGAATGGGCTGAACATTTGAACTTTGAACCTAGGCAATTTGGACTTATGAACTCTTGGTGTTGAACCTGCACCTTCAAACCTGTTGAACCTTGAACTTTGAACCAAAAATAGGTACGATGGTTCAAGTTCAATGTCTACTAACCTAAACCTTTGAACCATGATTCTTAATTATTGAACTTTCTAAACTTTGAACCTTGAACTTTTGTAAAGGTTCAAGTTCAATGGTTCAACACTTTACTCCTTGAAGATTTGAATGCTGGACATTTGAACTTTGAACCTACGCAATATTGACTTCTAAACTCTTGGTGTTTAACCTGCACCTTCAAACCTATTGAACCTTGAAATTTGAACCAAAAATAGGTATGATGGTCCAAGTTCAATGTCTTCTAACCTAAACCTTTGAACCATGATTCTGAACTGTTGAAATTTCTGAACTTTGAACCTTGAAATCTCATAAAGGTTCAACACTTTACTCCTTGTAGATTTGAATGCTGAGCATTTAAAGTTTGAACCTAGGAAATATGGACTTCTGGACTCTTGGTGTTGAACCTGCACCTTTGAATCTGTTGAACCTTGATATTTGAACCAAAAATAGGTACGATGGTTCAAGGTCAATGTCTTCTAACCAGAACCTTTGACCATGATTCTTAACTGTTGAACTTTCTAAACTTTGAACCCTGAACTTTCGTAAAGGTTCAAGTTCAATGGTTCAACACTTTACTCTTTATAGATTTGAATGCTGAACATTTGAACTTTAAACCTAGGCAATATGGACTTCTAAACTCTTGGTTTTGAACTTGCACCTTTGAACCTTGAACTTTGAACAAAAAATATGGAAAATGGTTCAACTTCAATGTCTTCTAACCTGAACCTTTGAACCATGATCCTGAACTGTTGAACTTTCTGAACCAGCTAAACTTTTTGAACTGGTTTAACATTCTTTCAACTACGACATCTTATAAGCATCATCTTCACAAAAGGCTATGAGAGAAATCATTAAGGAAGGGAAAAAAAATAAGTTTTTCTGGTCATAAATAAGGGAAGAACTTAATTTCAAAAATTTAAATTTGGGGGACCATAAGTGGGCCAACAAGGTATACCTCAATGTTATCTTAGAAATCTTTGACGAAAATAAATGTTCTAATCTTCTTTAGTTATTGTTCTATTTCTAATATTTGTAAATCTACACTAGTGTACACTACTTTATATAATGTAAAACCTCGTTTGCAGTTTCCACTAAAACACCTATTGGCAATTACCTTGCACCTCCATTGGGTACAAGTGCTAGTTAATTATTAAGCTGATAGGATTCCCCTATGGGAAAGCCTGCGTACGACCTCCCAAAAAATTCTCATGTTGTCTCATGCCTGAGACTGGTTTGTGGAGACATTTTTGTGACAACATATGGTTTGCGGAGCATTTTTTCATTTTTAAGTCTGGCATTTGATGTGTTGTTGTCCTTCACCATAGTAATGACAATTAATTATCAAACCTGGAAACAAAAAATCCTCCCATTGATATTCACATACTTTGGGTTGCACAAACAACTGGAATCCTATTAAAAACCCACGTTTTACTGAGCTTCTGCAAGTTTAAACCTTTGTTTAACTCTGTAGTCCTACCATTATAAGATGTTCCTATAGCTTCAATGTGCATCATTTTCTCTCTACCATGCTCCATAAGTTTAATCATGCCGACTGTGGTGGATTTATTTCCATTTGGGTTTTGAGATTGTTGTCCTTGAGCAAGTGTACTCAATGGACTGCTGCACTTCACCTGCCTCATTTACTATTTCACCTCATTTCATGTGTAGGTGTCCCATAGTTTGAGATGACCTCCAATTACCTTTACCATTTCACCTCACTCCATGATCATCCTCTCACCTACTTCTTCACTATGACTTAATTGAAGCTCAACTGACTAAATTTGAGTGCCTTGAATATGAGTAGGTGCAAAGATTGCAAAATTGGACTCATGGAATAAATGTAAAAGGGGAACTGCAAGATTTAACAAAATATTGACATAATTATAGGCCATGAGGATATATGATCATGATTTTGGTTTCCAACCCGAACAGTTGGGCTCTTATAATTAATAACTTCAACGCAACACATTTTTTATTTCCTTAACATTCACAGGCTGGCTTCGGATTTGAAGTTTTCATCAGGGGGTGCAGTAGAGGCCTTGGTTCTTCACCATTGTATGTATTTTTTTGCCTCTTTATCTTCATTGTTTCCAGTTGATTTTGTATAGCTACGCTGGTAGAATATTTAAGATCTACGCTTGTGATTGTTATTTGTTTCGTCTGAGCATCTTCAAAAATTTAGGAGGATTCTTGATTAATCCATTGGGATATTTATTTGGAAATGTACCTACTCCCCTATTTTTTTTTATGTAGTTTTCAACCAATTTCTTCCATTTGAGGTGCTCTGCTTCTTTCCCCTATTTTCTGCATGCAAATTTTTCTTCTTTCCAACCAACATTCTATAGACCTAACTTTGAGTTACTGCAAAACCCAAATCCTCATGCCTCTACTCATCGCATGTCTGGGCATGGCCGCTTGACACTCCAATGTCCTCTCCATTACACTTTTGCCACATTTTTTCTGTCCATTCGTTGGTCAAACCTTTGTATACAAACCTCTTACCTTAGGTTTTTGCACAAATTATGTAATGCTATGCAAAGTTTTTAGGAAGGTTATTAGGAAATCCCTACAAAGAAAACAAAATTATATAAGTGAGATGAATCAAAAAAATTATATTCCTACACCTGCTCTATCAAATTATACAGACAATTCTTGTGCTTGAGACAAAAAAAAATTGCACCTTTTTAACCATAAAAACTTGTACTAACTTAGATTTTGCTTGCATAATGCGAGGAATGTGAGTAAGTATCTTTTACCCTATGAGATAACCTACCTTTACAGTTGGTGGTTCAGTCTATTCACAGTAAATTCAGCACTAACTTTCCTTTACAATTGTTAATAGCATGTCCCTGCTACTGCTTAGCTTATTTTCGCTAGCAAGTAGCTGCTCAACTTTTTGTGGCACTATTTGTGGAGCTGGTGGCCCCATGGATGGTAATGTTTGCTGCTTAATTTTAAGCAACCTCTTAAATATTATTTTTAAAACAAAGTTTTAGTTATTTTTGTTGCAAATAAATCTGAAAGCAAAATTGTAGGCAAATAAAAAGGAGATAGAAATAAAATGATAAAGACATGTGTCACTTTTTTTAATAAGCAGTTGTTTCTTATTTCTAGCCCCCCCTTTTTTCCCACAACTTATTTTTATTTGCTAAAAAATAGCTGCTCCACAAAAATAGGAAAAGATTCTAAATTTTCCTTTTTCCACAATTTTTATTTTGCATGGGAACACTCTATTGCTTAAATTTAAGCAGAAAATTCATTTAAGCAGTAGCATGGGTACATGATATAATTCTAGCTATTTACATTGCATCAAATCGACGCGCTTCAATTTTATACTATTTCTGGTAGTCTATGATCATGTCTTGTCTTCTATTAGACTAGCCTTGACCTGTAGAATGTCCATCTGATCTCAAGTGTTTCCTTAACATATATCTGTGTAAGGCATTTCAAATTTTTATCACCTTTTTATCTTCCTTTGTTTTTTTATGAAAGTGTTTGGGTAGAGCAAAAATGCCAAAGTAAAGAGGAATGAAGTATTTTCCATATTGTGAGATGATGTCAAATATGCTGAGGGGTTACTCTGGGAAGAAAGTGATCCCTAGGTAAGACTTACCTTATTCAGGACAAGACAAATCAACCATGATATGCTCTTAAGACACTCAAAAAATTCCAGATAACAACTGATTATTTCCTTAACAACCCAATGTGGTGCCAAATAAAGCTGGAAAGAAGCGTAAAATAACAACTTAGTAATTATGGTTAAGAGAAGAAATCATAATAAGGATAACAATTCCATCCTATTTCTTCATATTGCTTGGGGCAACTTGTGATTACATATGTAAAACATGATTCAAAATTTCAAATACATTAAACTACCCGTTCAGTGGTCAAAACTATATGATTAATATAAATGCAAATTGTAGCTTTAGAAACTTGCCTTTTCTATCATACTCAATTGATATTTTTACTTAAACAACCAACCTTTAAACTTAGATCAGCCACCAAACATTAGCGAGCATACATGGTGTTCAGAGTTCAACTAGAATCTCACCCTTAAACAATGTAAATATTGAAATAGATAAGATGGGGTAGTATTGATGAAAATGGAAAAAATATTCTTGTGCCATCTCATAACCGTTGGAGAAATCATTTTTTCATTTTATCACTTATGTTTTTATAAGTAATTGGAATAATCACTGATATACTGACAAACCTTGGCAACACTGATTTAATTGTAGTAATGTGGGTGCACCTACACAAAAATAAAATATAGAACATATCAAAATGGTGGAGAAAACAATTAATTTTAATCACAAAGTGGGTTGGTTTTCCCAAAACAAGAAATAAATTACACCTGATCTTGGCTAGAAATTTCATAGTTATAGTATTAATTCAAAATTCCAAACTAGACAAGAGACCTTTTAGGTTAGATATAGAGAAACAAAATCATTCAATGTCATAGTCAGCCAATTCTTGAGCCAGATTTGTTGGCATGACTATAATTTACCTACATTCATTCAATCATTGCAATTTCATCCAATGGCAAATACATGGGATTTGGCTCAGAAATTTTATACCTATTTCAATAAATTTTCCTCTCTAATATGTAAAATTGCGGGTTAAAAAAGGTAAAAAAATTAGAGGTGTATCTAGAATCATTGGTGTTGATATGAACCCTAAAAAAATTGATATTGGTATATAAAAAAACTAAGAACCCTTTGAATTTAATTAATATTGGTAGATAATTAATATTGATACTCTCCTTTACCCTAAGCTCTGTCACAGGCAAGTAACTGTAACTATTGTCTTGCATTTGAAATGGAAATCCATATCATGTTTGGTTCAATGTATGGCATCACCTATAGGAAACTAAAAATGATAAAACTAAAAGAATATTCAATCTAATAAAATTTTCATATGTGATATCTTACTCAGGTCAATAACCACAATGAAACCTAAGTTGCATCACTTAGTGTGTTTTAGATTGTCATTGAAATTCCCTACATATTCTTTCAGCTAGTGATGTATGGATTGATCACTTATTTCATGATTGGAATTCAATTATCTGTGGAAAAAAAATTCTGACACGTATTCACCATATTTTTAACCTTCTTGTACTTCACATTTTATGGAATGTTGGCTATCTCGATTATTCTGAATTTCCAAGTTGCTGTAGTTGTTGCATCATCTTTCTACAATCTTTTCAATCTCTTCTCTGGGTTCCTCATTCCAAGACCGGTAATTTTTGGTTGTTAATTTAATATTTTAATTGAACATTAAAGTTACTCCACTTTGAATTTAGACTTGTAGAAATATATAAGAATAACTCATCATATGTTATCTTGCATGAGAAATATCATTGATCTTTAAAAAAAATGTTGTCTTGCCAAAGCTTTTCCAAATAACATGAATGTTAGTTTTGGTCCAATATTTTGAGTTAGCTACCAAAGTCACCATCAATAAAAAATGATTTGGTAAATGTGTTCTGACAAAACATTTCATTCTAAAAAGTTGTTGTTATTCAGGATCTTCCAAAATGGTAGCAGTGGTACTACTAGATCTGCCCAACATCATGGACATTATTGTACTCACCACTTCATAGCATGGAGATCTAAACAAAAATATTACAATTAATGGCATAGAGAATCCCATTCATACTTTCTTGGAAGATTACTTTGGATATGACCATGATTTTTTAAGTGTTGTTGGTACAGTCCTTGTAATTTTCCCTTCTTTTTTTGTGATATTATTTGTTTCTCTATTACAACATTAAATTTCCAAAGGAGATAAAATGTTTGCAAACATCATGCTATCAAAATTCCAAGTCAGGCTTCCTTTGTAAGAACATAGTTAAAATAGGATGCAAAGTTAAATAATCAATATTCCTTTTACCCCTGATTAGAGGGATCACATTGTTGTATAGCACCTCATCTTTCATTTCTTCTTATATTTTAGTATGGTACAGTACCAATTAGTGCATAGTGTTCCAAGTTCTTGAAAATTAGATACTTCTTGTATCCTTTGTGAAATTACATATTTCATATGCACACCACCATATGCATTACAATGAATAATAATACATGGGTAATATGAACCTTGTTCTAATATTTATTAAAGAGATAATTATCACTTGACACTCCATCAAACAATCAGTAGCCTACTGGTAAGTTGGGGTGTGAACAAAAGGTCATCAAGCCAAAACTAAATGTGGGTGATAGGGGCATCCTAACAATATCTATTTCAACCAAGTTAGCAATTGACAAATTCTCAGAAATGGTTATCTAGCTTAATTTGGTTCCCTATGCTTCTATTTAACCAAAATTCAATTCAATGGGGTCATTCTCAATTGTGTGGAAGTCAAACTTGCCTATGCTTCTATTTAACCAAAATTGAATCATTGGTATTGATATGAACCCTAAAAAAATTGATAGCATTGTGGAAGTCAGAAATGGTTATCTAGCTTAATCTGGTTCCCTATGCTTCTATTTAACCAAAATTGAATAATTTTCAATTTTGGTATTGATGTGAACCCTAAAAAAATTGATATTGGTATATTGAATATGGATTTGAGCCTCTTTAACTGTTATTTTGTATTAAGTCAATAATCTATTATTATGAAGTTGCATTCTGTAACTGAAATTGAATCTATTGTCCATGATAGTATATGTTGATTATCAATCTAAAACTAATGTCATTTAATTTTTTTTTATTTTTTTTGTATCAAAGGTTTTGCCATTTTTTATTTACAAATAATTATTGGGTTCATCTCAATGCAAGTATACTCCATTTTCTGATAAGTCTTTGACCAGATATACTCCATTTTCTGATAAGTCTCTGACTAGATATACTATATTTTTTTTCATTTACAAATCACTGAAATGTCTATTAAGTTTTCAATAAAATATTTATCCATCATGAATCCAATCTTTTTAAGTTTGATATTTAAATGCAAATATTATCCATCATGATAGGCTCTTGTTGTCCATTGGGCTTATATTTTTTAGACATGTCCTAAATGTACTTCTTTTTCTGACAAGTCTCTGACTAGATATACTGTAATTTTTTTCATTTAGAAATCGCTGAATTCTCTATTAAGTTTTCAAGAAAATATTTTTCCATCATGAATCCAATCTTTTTAAGTTTGATCTTTAAATGCAAACATTATCCATCATGGTAAGCTCTTGTTGTCCATTGGGCTTATATTTTTTTAGACATTTCTTTAATTTACTTCATTGATAGCAAGTATCTAGGCTTAATAAGAACATAATTGAAGGATTAGTGCTTCAATTGTAAGAACATAATTGAAGGTTTGGATTTTCACCTTAGTGCTTCAATTGTAATAATTCAGGAGCTTGAATCTTCAACACTATTTTATTCAAATATTGATAATCTCTCAACTTCCTTGTGTTTGAAAACAACTCATTCAACTTAATTTGATTGGATAATTATTGCCAAGAGGATTATTAAGTTGTTTTTAGTATTCATCATGTTGCATAGTTTTGTTCCAAAATCAAGGACCTTTTATCATGTCCACAAATTTTAAAGAAAAAACAAGCAAGATAGAAGAGAATAGAATGCAATTTTAGATAAATCAACTAAAATATAAATATTATTTTCCCAAGCCCTCACCAATTCCTTGTGAAGATATAAACAATATCAAAGTTGTACGCAACAAAAGCAAAAATATTCAATGACTATACAATAGATAATGCAAAGTTGTAAGGGAAAACATTTCGTTAGTCTTTTTGTTTGTTGGAGGACATTTTTCAGCCAATTTTTTAGTACAATTATTAAATACTTACTTTTTTTAGTATTGCAATTCAAATTTTTCCCTTCATTCATTTCAACCAATTTTTTGTTGCTTACCAATTATACCTTTTTCGGTTCTATAGGTTCACACTACTTGATCAAGAAGAGGAAATAAAGAATATTTATAGTTACCACAACAACATTTTTTAAATGTGTTCCAATTCATTTCAATGCTATGCTTTTATGGAGGGGCTTCACAAAACTGTAGTACGACAATATTGTAACATTATTTAATCCAAAGTGGATGTTGCTATGTACAAGAATTCCTTCTAAAATGACACTTGTTTGTATAATGACACTTAAATACACTTACTTTTAATATGTAAATCTTCAATTATGCTCTCACATCAAAGACCTATCGACTTATCCCTTGCACCTTCTTTCGGTGCAAGTGCTAGTTTATGAAAATTTAAAATTCACTAAGAAACGAGAGAAATATCCCTATTCTACTGAAACTTCTTTTTTGACCTTTTTTTCTAATTTCTAACATTGACTACATGGTGAAAATTGTCAACTTGTTTTTTATCTCTTCAACTAAATGAATGAAACAATCCTTCCAAAAAGACACGTTAATTCTTCCACAAATATTCAACATTGAAATACCACCATTTATCATAATATTTATCATAGTTTAGCATCAACTAAGGAAACAATAAAATGCTTATCACTAATAATTAATCATTGTTAATGCTTAATGGAATCAATGTAAAACTAAAAAATATATGAGAATGAAATTATAAACATGGGTTAAAGTGTCTAAATAATTAAATAAATAGGAAATTTATAGGCTTATCAAGGGGCATATATCTACCCTTGAATTTCATCACTCTTAGTAAGAATTCTAGTTGATTTTGATTTCACTAAAAAAGAAGTTTGGATATTGCAATTCTTAATGTTTTATTGCAAGTATTGCTACACTAGGGGCTTCATTCGACATCCTTATTAATGCCTTTTTCACGAATGCTTAATTTTTGTACTTTAGATTTTATATTCATGTAGTACCATATGATTGCTAAAGTGAGGGTTGAAATTAGTGTCATAAATTGAACTCCTTAATTATGAGTCTAATTTCACAATATCCTTAGAAATTACTTTATTTTCCACTCTCTTGAGCATTGAATTTAACCCCCAACTAAAGAAGATGGGTTTTGTTCTATTTCAAAATAAAAATATCTTGTTTTGCATTCAATTTCTACCAAATTCAAAAATTAGGGTTGGATTGAACATCGAGACCTAAAATATTACATCTTTCTATTTAGGAGCCTATTTTGGTGGGTCCATTCCAATTAGCACACTCACCCTGACATAATTTCTCCAAATTTTGGGGATTTTTAGTGTCAACAATAAAATTCTGGGATCTAGTCTTGATTTTTTAATATGACCATTTTAGGTCCAATTTTTTTTATCAATTTTAATCTTGTAGCTCATAAATAAGTAACTCTCCTTATTTTAGATATAAATCATTATGCTATCCTTATGATGTGAAAATTCTACTAAAATTGAGTCTAGTGGTATACAAATATAAGAAATAATCAAAACATCAAATGTTAATCAATTATTGTTTGTCATGAAGGAATCTTCAAGAGATGTTTGAGGATAATAAGGAATTACTAACTGGTGATTATCTCATATCTCCTAAAGGGTTTGGTATGATTTCATGTCATTCTTGCAACGTTAGTTTTTTTTTCTCTGGATCTGACATTTATCACTTATTCCTAATACTTTGTGTGATTCATGTATTCTTGAGTTGATATATGCATCACCTTTTGGTTGATTCATCTAGGGTTCACTTTAACAAACTTGAATAGGGTTTTTGTTTATTTTTATGCACTTATTTTCTCATCAAACTCTTAAACACAATTAAGGTTTAGAGTGCACTCTTTTGCTTTTGATCCAAATTGGCTATCCATGGAGGTGGGGTGTCATGCCCCGCTAGGGAACCCGGAAGGACAAGGCTATAGAAATCCAAAGCTATAAGTAAATATATAATTTTTTTTCATCATGAGATACTATGTAATATTTTAAGATATTAAGTTTTAACAACTTAGGTGCTCCCCAGGTTCCCCAATGTTGACTACTATCAACATTAACTATCCCAATAAAAATAATGTTTTACCATCCTATTTCTAGTTTCATTCTATTACATAGAATAGATGTTTAAATGGGTCTATTAAAAAATTAATCCATAGATTAGCTTTTAACATAGTGAGCCTTCCATTTATCTAATTAAAGTAAAGAAGAGATTGTTTCCATACACTTTAACATTTCCTTTGAAATACAACTTTTCATACATGTAAATGATTCATATGCCTAAGTAACCATGAGGTATTTAAAAATCTAAAATGATGAATTATTCCTTTCTTAAATAAATTTACACCATCACATTCCTATAATAACACGTCATCATAATACAATCTTACTTTCAAGAGTTTCATGAACATAAAATATTTCCTTTCTTTGCCAAGTATATAAGTTACATAGAAGAGATTCTTTCCCCTTTTATTTTCCCTAAATCTACCCATCCCTTTACATAATTTGAAGCACATTAACAATTGGTTACATTCATCTCCTTTTGGGAGGTCACATTTACATGAACATGAATACATTACATCTATTACAAATGATAATTACAATGAAAAAGTCTTGATCTGCAAATCTGCATGAAGCATAAGAAAGGAACATCCAAATCACCACAAGCAATACCTTGATAAATAAATATTAACCACTCAACCACGTGGATCCAAAAATGGTCCACTCCCCCATGCTAGGAGATAAATACCAAGGTCCACGCAAGAAGTAACTGGGATACTCCTAAGGTAGTGATAACCTTTCCCAAAACATATCAAAATAGAAAATATAAGAATCACAAAGGCCCCCAGAGGTATGATCACTTTGGTAGAGACCCTAAGATACATGATAGGTGAGTGTCATCACATATCCCTCACCCCTTGGTTTACCCTAGTACTAGCCACCCTGGCCCCCAAGTAGGCACATGCAAAACCAAAGACCTTTCATGAGGACAAGGTTATTCAATTGTGCCAACATATAGGCTCCTTCTCTCACTCCCATCCTTGGCCTATACTGGTGCTTATGGCATAGGTGAGGAATTAATTTATCTTATTTAATGTGTAATACCATCCCCATAAGTTTATTAGCATTTTCACTTGATTAAGACAACTCGATAGTGGGTTACCCTAGTACTAGCCACTTAGGGCCATGACCCCTCACTCTGAGCCACTCACCTAGTGTTCTTAAGTTCCCTACCACCATCAAGAATCATGAGAACACAAAATAGACATAATAAAGTAACCATGAAGCCATATAAGTGTTACAACATCAGCTGGTTGGGTTTAGGAAAACACAAGTTGCCCTAATCCACTAGACAACCATAAACTCTAATATGGATTCCAGAATGATTCAAAACACTTAAGTAGGAATAAAAATGCACCAATTATATAAGTATAGAGAAATCAGTGATCCAATAAGTCAAACACAAACTTTGATCAGCCCTAGGTCAAAACTGAAACCCTAAACACCAAATATCCCCTAAAAAGGACCTGATGGATGTCCTCCGTAGTTGGTTGCTATAACTGCATAGTTGGGGCATGAAAATGCATAGTTGTGTATAGTCTTGTGTAGTTGGGTCTGACTCCTATGTAGTTGGTCACGAGAGCTACGCATTTGGTCCCAGAATTGCGCAGTTGGTGAGAAAATGTGCATGGTTGAAGGTAGTGGGTTGCAAATTGATTTAACATGTAAAATTGGGCATAGGGACCCTAGAAGTAGAACCTAAGGAAGACCCAGTTGAGATCTCCTTGTTTACTTTCTATAACACTCATTAAACCCATCTTTCCCATTATATCAATATGTCAAAACTACCAGGATCTGACATAGGTCTGGCTAAAGAAATTAAGTAATTATGACATGTTACAAAAACAAAACTGATCCTATTCATTCCTAAAGGTTCCTAAATACTTATGAGCATTAAATAATGCATAAAATGGATCTGAACATCACAATACATGAATATTTGAAAAAAATATAATAAAATCATAGCTTATTTAGAAAGAATAATTCACTTTATCACATTTAAATATATTAGATCTCCTTTGAGGAACCTTTCAACCATTGAGACTCAAAACATACTTTGAAATATAAGACTACATCACACATTGAAATTTATATGATCCAGAGAAGGAAAGAACAATTATACACACACACACAAATACAACAAGAAAATATAAAGGATCTCCTTTATGGATAGATCCTACCTGGAGTCCCGTGGAGAAACTATTGAGGGAGAAATCCTTGACTACTCCAGCCAATTCTCTCTCCTCCTTCGGGATCTACAATCATGAACACTCCTACAAGATACTACCAAATCTCCCACAATGCACCCACGGTAATATTATATTTATCATAGAAAATTTGTAAGAATGTCTTCTGTGAAACTCTATTATGTTTCTTCCACCAACTCCCTCATTCTTTCTAGACTCCTTCCATAATTATCTTATAGGAGTGGTTGCATATGAAAACTCCAACTGTTGCAACCATTTGTAACAAATGGTTGGTTAATAGTTTAGAGCCACTTTAGCTTTAATAATTAAATTATTTATTAGTTTGCAATGCACATAATTTACTACTTATAATGCTCTTTAAATAATTCTTTTCCAGATTTTTTCTTAACACAATTTACTAAAATACAAAGTACATAGTTTACTTTTTATTTACCCTAGATATTAAAGAATTTCCTCTCAAGGTAAATACTTAATTACTAATGATTATCATAATATTTCCATATTACCTTTTTGATAATATTATTTTATAAATTATAAACACGTATAATTATATAGTTCATATCCTTGTATATATACAAACATATGCATATGTGTGCACCCATATGCCTATGTGTACATATACCTATTTATTTATTTCATAAGCAAACATTAATTTATGATTATACTTATATAAATCTTATTTATAAGGTATTTTAATTCCATATTAGATTATTTACTCATACAATCTATCCTTCTATAAAAGATCTTAAATTCACTCCTAACATAAAGATAATCACCACTCACATATATCTATAACCAAACAAGTCCTAAGGATCAATAGTTCCAAAACCAACTTAAGACAACAAAGCTAACATGGACACAAAATCAATTACCATAAAGCTAAGATTAGAATACTCAAGACCAAAACAAGAGAACTCAACCCAGCTACAAAGGACCATAAACAAATGACAAGGGGTAGGTTTATCCTTGTGAGAACCTTGGTACTATCTCTGTAACCACATCAACGATCAAGGATTTTGAGGGCACGCTCAGACCTGTGAAGCCAGGTGAAGTTGATGCCCGGTACCTGCAATCCTGCACCATAGAGCAGAAATACATGTGCATATATGTACATATAGAAGAATACATTGCAAATAGATGACCAAGATCGGGACATCGTGTGGACCTTAGCTATGTGAGTAACTACGACTTCGTCCCAAGCCATGATAACACTTCATACACACACACACACATATATATATACACATATAGATATATATATATATATACATATACATATATATATATAGATATATATATACATATATATACATATATATATATATATA
>MU225198.1:1324756-1347184 GCA_018584345.1 Thuja plicata
TATATGTATATATATATGTATATATATATATATATATACATATATATATATATATATATATATGTGTGTGTGTGTGTGTGTGTGTGTACACACATAAAAGATGTGGATTCATCATAAACAAGGGTTAGAATCCTAATCATTGGGTTAGTTTACATGATCAAATCATATAACTATCTTTTATTCATTTCCTAAATCCATATGCATAGATAACAATAATCATAAATAAATACATCAAATTATCTAAGAGGTATATCACCATCTAGGTCTATCCAAATGAAACATAAACATAAGCATATAGTCCATCCATGTAAACATCAAAATGTCCAATCCTGAAATGAAAAGAATAGTCATTTTAGAGGGTATTACATCCTCCCCCTAAGATTAGGCTTACTCTTGGAAGCCTACAAATAAATAAGGATAAGCAACTCTCTATTTATTAGCATCCTCCCATGTGGTCAAGTCCTCATCACTGGGGTCCCATTGGACCCTTTCCTGATCTATGGTGCAAACCATGAAGGTCACTGTCTGCTGCTTTAGAACAAAGCTGGTTGCCTGTCTGCCACCTATAAAGCATTCCAGTCCAGCACATGAGTCAAATCAGGAATGTATCTCCTAAGAACTGAAACATGAAATATGTCATGAATACAGATGGGGCTACATGACAAGGCAAGACGATAAGAAACTGGTCCTATCCTCTCTAGGATCTTAAAAGGTCTAACAAACTAGGGTGCCAACTTAGAGCCTTTTTTGTAATGGATTAGACTCTTTCACGAGTGTACCCTCAAGAAAACTCTATCCCCAATAGAGAGTTGTATATCAGTCTCGTGAGCATCCACATACTTCTTCTTCCTATCCTGTGTTGCCACAAGATTCTCCCTAATTTGTTCAACCTATTGCTCCATGTCCTGCAACATCTGTGGACCTACAAGTACTATGTCCTCTAACCGGTCCCAGCTCAAAGGTGTGCGGCACAAATGACCATACAATGCCTAGAATGAAGACATGCCAATAGAGCTAAGATATTCATTATTATATGAAAAATCCACTAAATATAGGTAATCCTCTCAATATGTTTGCCTATCCATAACATAGATTATGAGCATATCCTTAAGCACTTGATTAACCCACTGATTCTTTCCATTAGTTTCTGGATGATAAGCTGAACTAAAGTTCAGCTGAGTCCTTAAGGCCTGTTTTAAGGAGGTCCAAAGTGAAGAAGTAAATATTGGATCTCGATCAGAAATAATCATCCTAGGGATCCTGTGAAGTCTCACAACATCCTTCATAAATACTTTGGCCACTGACCCCACTGTATAAGAGGATTCCATAGGAGAGAAATGGGTTACCTTGGTTAGTTTGTCAACTGTAACCATGATATCATCATGTCTCCATGGGAAAATATGAAGTCCCACAATAAAATCCATATATATAATGTCCCATTTCCATTCTGGAACAAGATGAGGCTGAAGGAGACTAGTTGGGCGCTGATGTTCAACCTTCACCCTCTGAAATTCTAATCACCTTGCCACATAGTTTTCTATATCCATCTTTATTCCTGACTAATAGTATAAATGGTGTAGATTGGAAAACATTTTCTTCACTCCAGGATGTGCTGAATAGGGTGCCCAATGGGCCTCTGCTAAGATAACTATATGAAGATCTCTAGATAGAGGAACATAGTTATGATCTTGCTGATGTAATGATCCATTAGAATCCAAAGAATACCATGAGAAATGTCCCTCTAAGGGCCTTTCTGATTCCAAATCTTCCTTTACCTCCTCATACCATGAATTTGAAGTGAGGGCCTAAGGAATTAGGCTCCTCAAATCTGTGCTAAGAGAGAGTACTAACAACTCATACCTGCACCTGCTCAAGGCATCGACCACAACATTTTCTTTTCATTGGATATACTTAACCCAACAATCATACTCACATAAGAACTCCATCCATATGCATTTTCAAGCATTGAGGTTAGGTTGAGTGAAGATATACTGAAGGATACAATGATCTTGATGGAGTTTTAAACTCTGATCCAACAAAAAGTGTCTCCGTTTCACTAAAGCATGGACAACCGCTACTAACTCAAGGTCATGTGTGGGATAGTTAAGCTCATGGTTCTTAATTTTTCTAGACTTATAAGTAATAAATTGGCCTTCTTTCATTAGGACTACCCCAATCCCTTCAAGTTAAGCATCTATACAAACCACACAGTTTCCTGAGGGGTTAGTAATTGCCAAGATTAGAGCACTGGTCAAATTTTCCTTCAAACACTGGAAGGTTGCCTCACACTTCTCTGTCCACAAAAAATTATTCCCTTTCCTCTATAAGGAAGTGATGGGGTGAGATATTCAAGAGAATTCCCTGATAAACTTCCTATAATAACTGGTCAGGACCATGAAACTTCAGACCTCAGAGACATTAGTGGGAAATTTCCACTCCACTATAGTATGTATCTTTGTCAGTTCAACCGCAATACAATCCCTCGAGATAACATGCCCAAGGTACTTAACCTCTTTCTAGAAAAACTCACATTTATACAAGTTAGCATAGAGATGGTTATCTCTTAAACACTGTAACACCTACCAAAGATGATATTCATGTTCCTCAAATGTTTTGGAAAATACTAAGATGTCATCCAAGAAGACTCTCACAAATAATTCCAAATAGGTTCAGAAAACCTTGTTCATCAAACTCATTTATACTAAGGGAGCATTATTAGCCCAAATGGTACTACAATGAACTAAAAGTGACCATACTGGGTACTGGAAAGATGTACGGTGGATATCTACCTCATGAATCCTTAGCTGGTGGTACCTTGATTTAAGATCAATTTTTGAAAATAGTTTCCCCCCCTTAGTTTGATCAAATAGGTCATCGATATGAGGCAAATGATACCGATTCTTAATGGTAATTTTATTGACATGACGATAATCAATGCATAATCTAAGAGAGCCATCCTTCTTCTTTACAAAAATAATTGGGTCTCCCCAAGGGGAAACACTCATTATGATAAACCCGTTTTCAAAAATTTCCTTTATCTACAACTTAAGTTCACTTATTTCATATGCGGTCATGTTGTACATAGCCTTTCAAATAGGTTCTGCTCCTGGTATCAAGTCTATATGGAAACCAATGTCTCTTTTGGGAGGCATCCTAGGTATTTCCTTTAAAAATATATATGCGAATTCCTATAATAAAGGGTGATCAAGTGTTACACTTTTATGTTCCCCTTCATCTAAGTCATTAACTAAGATTGAAAACAACTAACATCCCCTTGCACATGCAACGCTTGAGTTTCATCTTAGATATCATGCATAGGGAGATGGGTTATTGGACCCCAACAAAATAATCTTGCTCCCCTAAATCATCTAGACATTGAATGCTCTTATTTCTACAATCTATGATGAGTTCATGAGCATCCAACCAATCCATACCAAGAACTAACCCATAATAGCCTAAGGGAATCACTCGGAGGTCTACTGAGGTAAAGAAAGGTCCTAGAGCCAACTTGCAACTCTCAACACAGGAATCTGAGGCTACGTTTTCCTCAGAGGCTAGTTCTACCTACCACCTATCTCCCTACCCAACTGTTGCCAACCCACACTGCTTAAATAGAGAAGGAGAAATAAAGGAATATGTAGCTCCAGAATCAAACAAGATAGTGGTGTAAATACCCCCTCAAAAACCTGAGGTCTCAATGAATTTCCCTTTTGTTGTGCCTGTCTTTGATCTAATGTAGAAAATACACTATAAGATCTGCCTACATCACCAAATGTGGGTTATGAAGTGACCTGTCTATAACCAGATGTCATTGTTTATTTATGAGGGTAATTAATTACAATATGACCATGTTTCCCACAACAAAAGCATCCTATATTTGTAACAAAATTCTTCCCTGAGGGAGGGGCATTGGACTGTTGAATACTACCTCGACTAGAATTCTATTGTGTGCTCTGAGTTGGTTGAGAGTTTGTATATCGCTTGTTATGCTGTCAGTTATGAGGGTTGACTGATTGAGATTTTCCGCTCTTGTTACTTTGAAATTTCTTCTTTTTGTGGTTCTAACTACCCTTGGATGAAGGAGGGTAGTTCTTAGGACCTGGTGCCCCATGGGACTGGTTCCCTTTATATCCTGATCCTGATTGAGGAACATTAACTCCTTGGGTGCCCATCTGACCTCCTAATCTCAAGGTTACATTCTGCTCAAAGATACGGTCCTTAATGAATGCATCACTAACTGTTTGAGGCTTGAAGACTCGCACACCTCTAGCTAAATGACTATTGAGGCCTCTAAGGAAGTGGTGTGTGAGCATGGATTCATCATCCTTATACCTTGAGTAAGGTTTTAGCTTTTAGAAACTATGCTGATATTCATCTAATGACATAGTCAACTGTCTCAAATTGTGAAATTCCTCTACTCTACCCTATCTTCAGTGGTTAGTAAAAAATTGAGCCTGAAAGAGCTCCAAGAATAGTTCCCAAGATAAAGTGGATATATCACTATGGATTTTCCCTTTCTCTATTTCCCACCAAGTAGAGGCAAAGTCTCTTAACTGAATCCTAATCATTGGGTTATTTTACATAATCAAATCATATAACTATCTTTTATTCATTTCCTAAATCGATATGCATAGATAACAATAATCATAAATAAATACATCAAATTATCTGAGAGGTATATCATCATCTAGGTCTATCCAAATGAAACATAAAAATAAGCATATAGTCCATCCATGCAAACATCAAAATGTCCAATGCTAAAATGAAAAGAATAGTCATTTGAGAGGGTATTACATCCTCCCCCTAAGACTGGGCTTACTCTTGGAAGCCTACAAATAAATAAGGATAAGCAACTCTCTATTTATTAGCATCCTCCCATGTCATCAAGTCCTCATCACAGGGGTCCCATTGGACCCTTTCCTGATCTATGGTGTGAACCATGAGGGTCAATTTCCGCTGCTTTAGAATATATATGGGCTCCAAAGTCGGCTGCATGTCCGCCACCTATAAAGCATTCTAGTCCAACACATGAGTCAAATCGGGAATGTATCTCCTAAGAACTGAAACATGAAATGTGTCATGAATACAGATGAGGCTAGGTGACAAGGCAAGTCGATAAGAAACTAGTCCTATCCTCTCTAGGATCTTAAAAGGTCTAACAAACTACGGTGCCAACTTAGAGCCTTTTTTGTAATGGATTGGACTCTTTCACGAGCGCACCCTCAAAAAAACTCTATCCCTAATAGAGAGTTGTATATTAGTATCGTGAGCACCCACATCCTTCTTTTTCCTGTCCTGTGGTGCCAAAAGATGCTCCCTAATTTATTCAACCTATTGCTCCATGTCCTGCAACATCTGTGGACCTAGAAGTACTCTATCCTTTAACTGGTCCCAGATCAAAGGTGTGTGGCACGAATGGCCATACAATGCTTGTAATGGAGACATGCCAATAGAGATAAGATATTCATTATTATATGCAAAATCCACTAAATATAGGTAATCATCCCAATGGGTCTACCTATCCATAACATATATTATGAGGATATCCTTAAGCACTTGATTAACCCACTGATTCTTTCCATCAGTTTCTGGATGATAAGCTGAACTAAAGTTTCGCTGAGTCCCTAAGGCCTGTTGTAAGGAGGTCTAAAGTGAAGAAGTGAAAATTGGATCTTGATCATAAATAATCCTCCTAGGGATCCCATGAAGTCTCACAACATCCTTCATAAATACTTTGGCCATTGACCCCACTATATAAGAGGATTGCATAGGAGAGAAATGAGCTACCTTGCTTAGTTTGTCAACTGTAACCATGATAGAATCATGTCTCCATGGGGAAATATGAAGTCCCACAATACAATTTGTAGATATAATGTCCCATTTCCATTCTGGAACAAGATAAGGCTGAAGGAGACCAGTTGGGTGTTGATGCTCAACCTTCACCCTGTGAAATTCTAAGCACCTTGCCACATAGTTTTCTATATCCATCTTTATTCTTGACTAATAGTATAAATGACACAGATTGGAAAACATTTTATTCACTCCAAGATGTGCTGAATAGGGTGCCCAATGGGCCTCTTCTAGGATAACTATACGAAGATCTCCAGATAGAGGAACATAGATACGATCCTGCTGACGTAATGATCCATTAGAATCCAAAGAATACCATGAGAAACGTCCCTCTAAGGGCCTTTTATGACTCCAAATCTTCCTTTACCTCCTCATACCATGAATTTGAAGTGAAGGCCTAAGGAATTCAACTCCTCAAATCTACGCTAAGAGAGAGTGCTGACAACTCATGCCTGCACCTGCTCAAAGCATCAACCACAACATTTTCTTTTCATTGGATATACTTAATCTCAAAATCACTCACATAAAAAATCCATCCATATGCATTATCGAGCATAAAGGTTAAGTTGAGTGAAGATATACTAAAGGCTACGATGATCTTTATGGAGCTTGAAACTGTGACCCAACAAAAAGTGTCTCCGTTTCACTAAAGCATGGACAACCGATGCTAACTCAAGGTCATGTGTTGGATAGTTAAGCTCATGGTTCTTAATTTTTATAGACTTATAAGAAATAACTTGGCCTTCTTTCATTAGGACTGCCCCAATCCCTTCAATTTAAGCATCTATACAAACCAAAAAGTTTTCTGAGGGATTAGAAACTGCCAAGATTAGAGCACTGGTCAACTTTTCCTTCAAACACTAGAAGGCTGCCTCACATTTCTTTGTCGACAAAAATTTATTCCCTTTCCTTTGTAGGGAAGTGATGGGAGAATTATTAGCCCAAATGGTACTACAATGAACTCAAAGTGACCATACTGGGTACTGGAAAGATGTACGGTGGATATCTACCTCATGAATACTTAGCTGGTGGTACCTTGATTTAAGATTAATTTTTGAAAATACTTTTCCTGGCTTAGTTTGATCAAATAGGTCATTGATATGAGGCAAAGGATATCAATTCTTAATGGTAAATTTATTGACATGATGATAATCAATGCATAATCTGAGAGAGCCATCCTTCTTCTTTACAAAAATTATTGGGGCTCCCCAAGGGGAAACACTCGGTCTATTAAAACCTTTTTCAAAAATTTCCTTTATCTACAGCTTAAGTTCACTTATTTCATGCGTGGTCATGTTGTATGTATCCTTTCAAATAGGTTCTTCTCCTGGTATCAAGTCTATATGGAAACCAATGTCTCTTTTGGGAGGCATCCTAGGTATTTCCTTTAAAAAAATTTCTGCGAATTCCTATAATAAAATGTGATCAAGTGTTACACTTTTATGTTCCTCTTCATCCAGGTCATTAACTGAGACTAAAAACAATTGACATACCCTTGCACATGCATCACTTGAGTTGCATCACAAATATCATGCAGAGGGAGATGGGTTATTGGACCCTAAAAAAATAAATTTTCTCCCCTGAATCATCTACACACTGAATGCTCTTATTTCTACAATCTATGATGAGTTCATGAGCATCTAGCCAATCCATACCAAGAAATACGCCATAAGAGCCTAAGGGAATCACTTAGAGGTCTACTGAGGTAAATAAAGGTCCTAGAGCCAACTTTTAACTCTGAACGCAGGAATCTGAGGCTACCTTTTCCTTGGAGGCTAGTTCTACCTACCACCTATCTCCCTGCTTAACTGTCGCGAACCCACACTGCTTAACTAGAGAAGTAGAAATAAATGAATATGTAGCTCAATAATCAAACAAAATAGTAGTGTAAATACCCCCTAAAAGACTTGAGGTCTCAATGAATTTTCCCTTGTGTTGTGTCTGTCTTTGATCTAATGTAGAAAATACACTATGAGATCTACCTGCATCACCAAATGTGGGTTATGAAGTGACCAGTCTATAACTAGATGTTGTTATTTATTTATGAGGGTAATTAATTACAATATGACCATGTTTCCCACAATAAAATCATCCTATATTTGTAACAAAATTCTTCCCTGAGTGAGGGGAATTGGATTGTTGAAAACTACCTCGATTAGCATTCTATTGTGTGCTCTAAGTTGGTTGAGAGTTTGGATATCGCTTGTTACACTGTCAGCTATGAGGGTTGACCGATTGAGATCTGCTACTCTTGATACTTTTAAATTTATTCATTTTGTGGTTCTAACTACCCTTGGATGAAGGAGGGTAGTTCTTGGGACCTGGTGCCCCATGGGACTGATTCCCATTATATCACGATCCTGATTAAAGAGCATTAACTCCCTGGGTGCCCATCTAACCTCCTAATCTCAGGGCTACATTCTGCTCAAAGATACGGTCCTTAATGAATGCATCACTAATTATTTGAGGCTCAAAGACTCGGACGCCTCCACCTAAATGACCATTGAGGCCTCTAGGAAGTGGTGTATGAGCATGGATTCATCATCCTTATACCTTGAGTAAGGTTTTAGCTTTTAGAAACTACACTCATATTCATCTAATGACATACTCAATTGTCTCAAATTGTGAAATTCCTCTGCTCTACCCTATCTCCAATGGTTAGTAAAAAATTGAGCCTGAAAGAGCTCCAAGAACAGTTCCTAAGATAAAGTGGATAGATCAATGTGGAGTTTCCCTTTCTTTGTTTCCCACCAAGTAGAAGCAAACTCTCTTAAGTGAATAAACGCACACCAAGCCTTAGTGTTACTACTATAGGGATGCATAGAAAAAATCCTCTCCAAATCAAGTAACCATGTCTCAGTGATGGAACCGCCCTGAGTTTTCTTAAATGGGAGAGGCCTAGCTCTAAGGAGTTCCCTCATATGATTAGCACGTAGAATTTCCTCCTCAGTATCTTGGTCCCTCCTCCTAGGAATCTTTATCTTTCTCTGTCTTCATGATGAGAGACATGAGAATCACCTCAATGAACCTTATCTTGTCCTGCATCTAGCCTCTATAATATCTATTGTAATATTTCCTACATTTGGGCCCCCTCAAAACCCCTCATTTGACTCTCTGATTGTTAACCTCAACTTTCCTCCTCATAATGTTCTTATTTATGAGAACTCTCTTAACAATATCTCAGAGGGGTGTTTAGGGTAGCTCCCCTTCTTCCCTGAGTAGTAGGAGGCATACTAACATGAGTAAGAAGAGAAGTGAGTATAAGGGTCCTAAATCCAAGCTTAGTGTTCTAGGGTTTAACATAACTTAGCCTTAAGCTTAAAGAGCCAAAATTCCCAGAGTTCTAGTGAGGAAACCTAGAGATCTGATATGAAGATGTCATGCCCCTCTAGGGAACCCAAAAGGAAAAGGATATAGACCTCCAAAGCTATGAGTAAATATATAAAAAAAATTTCATCATGAGATACTATGCAATAATTTAAGATATTAAGGTTTAACAACTTAGGTCCTCCCTAGGTTCCCCAACGTTGACTACTATAACATTAACTAGTCCAATAAAAAGAATGTTTTACCATCCTATTTCTAGGTTCATTCCATTACATAAAATAAATGTTTAAATGGGTCTATTAAACACTTCATCCATAATTAAATTTTAACATAGTGAGCCTTCCATTTATCTAATTAAAGTAAAGAAGAGATTGTTTCCATTCACTTTAACATTTCCTTTGAAATACAAATTTTCATACATGTAAATCATTCATATGCCTAAGTAACCATGAGGTATTTACAAATATAAAATTATAAATTATTTATTTCTTAAATAAATTTATTTCATCACATTCCTATAATATTGAGTCATCATAATCCAATCTTACTTTCAAGAGTTTCATGAACAAAAAAGATTTCCTTTCTTTTCCAAGTATATAAGTTACACAGAAGATATTATTTCCCCTTTTCTTTTCCCTAAAGCTACCCATCCATTTACATAATTTGAAGCAAATCAAAGATTGGTTACATTAATCTCCTTCCATGAGGTCACATTTACATGAACATGAATACGTTGCAACTATTACAAATGATAATTACAATTAAAAAGTCTTCATATTGCAAATCTGGAGGAAGCATAAGCAAGGAACATCCAAATCACCACGAACAATACCTCAATAAAGAAAGATTAACCACCCAACCATGTGGATCCAAAAAAATTTCCACACTCCCTCGTGCTAGGAGATAAATGCCAAGGTCCACGCAAGAAGGAATTAATTGGGATATTCCTAAGGTAGTGATAACTTTTCCCAAAATATATCAAAATGGAAAATACAAGAATCACAAAGACCCCTAGAGGTATGAACGCATTGGTAGGGACCCTAAGCTACATGATAGGTGAGTTTCATCACATATACCTCACTCCTAGGGTTACCCTAGTACTAGCCACTCTGGGCCCCGACCCCCAAGTAGGCACATATGGAACCGAACACCTTTCGTGAGGACAAGGTTGTTCGATTGTGCCAACATATAGGCTCCTTCTCCCACTCCCATCTTTAGCATGTACCAACACTTATGGAATGGGCGAGGAATTAATTTATCTTATTTAATGTATAATACCATCCCCATAAGTTTATTAGTACATAGTTTATTAACACAATTTACTAAAATACAAAGTACATATTTACTAGTTCACAGTTTACTTTTTATTTACCCTAGATATTAAGGAATTTCCTCTCAAGGTAAATACTTAATAACTAATGATTATCTTAATATTTCCATATTACCTTTTTGATAATATTATTTTATAATTTATAAACACATATAATTATATAATTCATATCCTTGTATATATACAAACATGCATATGTGTGCACCCATATGCCTATGTGTACATATACCTATTTATTTATTTCATAAGAAAACAATAATTTATGAGTGCACTTATATAAATCTTATTTATAAGGAATTTTAATTCCATATTAGATTATTTATTAATAACAACTATCCTTCTATAAAAGATCTTAAATTCACTCCTTACATAAAGATAATCACCACTCACATATATCTACAATCAAACAAGTCCTAAGGATCAATAGTTCCAAAACCAAATTAAGACAACAAAGCTAACATGGACACAAAACAAATTACCATCAAGCTAAGAGCAGAATACTCAGGACCAAAACAAGAGAACTCAATCGAGGTGGAAAGGACCATAAAAAAAGGACAAAGGGTAGGTTTATCCTTACGAGAACATTGGTACTATCTTTGTAACAACATCAACGATCAAGGATTTTTAGGGCATGCTCAGACCTTTTGAAGCCAGGTAAAGTCGATGCCTGGTACCTACAAGCCTGCACCACAGAGCAGAAATACATGTGCATAGATATACCTATAAAATAAGACATTGAAACTAGATGACCAGGATCGAGACATCGTGTGGACCTCAGATATGTGAGTAACTATGAATTCATCCCAAGTCATGATAGCACATAACACATAAGACACACACACACACACACACACATGTGGCATCATCATAAACAAGGGTTAGAATCCTAATCATTGGGTTAGTTTTCATAATAAAATCATATAACTAAAAGATATTCATTTCCTAAATCCATATGCATAGATAACAATAATCACAAATAAATACACCAAAGTACCTGAGAGATATATAATCATCTAGTTCTATCCAAATGAAATATAAACATAAGCATATAGTCCATCTATAATAACATCAAAATGTCCAATCCTGAAATGAAAAGCATAGTCATCTAAGAGGGTATTACATGGGGAGCACCAAATGGGGATTGACTAAGGAAAGCCCCTATATATCCAAATCACTATTTTCCTCCTCTTTCATACATTTGTAGCTTCAAATACAAAAATCCTCAGTCTAGTTTGTTGGTACTAAAATATACTATATTTGAGATAGAGATTACTAGAAAAACTCATGAGAAATGACTTGGTCTTGGTGAACAACAATATAGTATTAACAACTTGATCTAAAAATTGGAGGAGTAGTAGTTTTGATACTTATGATACTAAATCTGACACATTTCTACACCCAAACACCTATCTAGACTATAGTATTAAACACACTTAACCATCAGTTCTGAGCTTTGTTAACTACCATAGGTGCACCTCTATATCCTAGTTTTATTTATGTACTTGTCTATAGCTCTTTGTTTGTTTTTTAGTCTATTTCACTAGTTTATATGATTATTTATACATGTTTTAGGACCTAATTAGCTCACATCTAAGTCAATCAATCAATATTTTATGCAACAAAGGAATGGAGACCTAACCTAGTTTTTTGACTCTGAGTAAGAGTTAGTCAAGTAAATCACACCTTGTGATTCACATTCCAATATTTTATAGAAGAGATTTTTGTTTGGTTAAGTTACTAGCTAGATTTGAACATGTCTTTTTCATATCAAACAATCATGAAAATAGATATAGGTGTTGTGCGTTGGGGTTTTTTTTTCTCTGCTAGGGTTTCATGCATACGGCGTCCTATCTATGTCTTTGCTCTGAGCTTTCCATCTATCATACAACATTTACTGTGGGATTTTTGCATTAGGGTTAGCTTTTAGTATGGCTCCGGCCAACTTCAGCCCAGCAATTGATGCTGGTGCGTGAGTTGAAGCTTTGAAAAGCCATGGTGCCTCCTCTGAACAAACATCCTCGCAAGTTCATCCTGAAGGTCTTTCACGAGGTAACCTTGATATTTTTCTTAATCTTCAAGAATTTGATTCTGCATGTGAATGGTTAGAAAAACATACTTTGATTGGATATTTTGTGGGTCATACTCCTCCTGAAAGTATCCTCAAAGATTGGGTAAACAAGAGCTGGACCCCTCATGGGGTCCACCTTGACAATGTGCAAAACCTTACCAAAGGTTTTTTCCTTTTCCATTTTGCTAACCCTTCCCAGGCGGAAGCTATTTTTAGCCATGAGCCTTGGACTGTTAGGTCATCCCTGCTTGTTTTTCAGAGATGGTCTCGAGACTTTACTATCTCGGATGAAAAAAAAATTAGGGTCCCTATTTGGGTTGAGTTTCCTGGTCTCCCTTTGCCATGCTGGCCATTTATTGAGTCCATTGATAAAACCCTTGGTAAGGTCATTGTCATGGAGCATGAAAAAATTTTCAATGCCCATCCCCAAAAGCGTGTCTGTGTGGAGGTTGACCTTTCTAGGGACCTCAAGGACACTATTAAAATCCAAGTTGGTTCTCTCAGCATTTCTCAAAAAGTGCTCTATTTGAACCTACCCAACACCTATTATAGGTGTCAATCGAAAGAGCACAAGATTAAGGATTGCCCACTAGTTACCCCTCAGGTGAAACCATCGCCAAAGGAAGCACCAGTCAAAAATGTGGAAGCTAGAAAAAAAGAAGAATGGACTACAATTTTGTGAAAAGGTAGGAATGCCTCAGGATCCAAGATGATGCATGCCACTTCCACGATTGTGTCATCTCTAGAACCTCTGGTTGGATAATCTCCTCCTTCCGCTGATGCACCACCAGTGGTGCCGCTTATTTCAAACCCTGTTATCCAGGGGAAAAACTCAGCTGCGAGACCTTCCACTCCAGAAGTGGTGCTCACACCGCCAGTGGTTTCTTTAGTTTCCTCCCGATATTTGTGTCGGTCTTGTAGTCCTGATGGACACATGGATGACCCAAAAAAAAGGTAGTTTACCTCTTTTGGAGATTTACTCCCCAGCTTTGTCTCTGTACCAGCTTTCTTGCAGAATAGTTTCTCCTCTCTTGGGGACGAGGAAACCATGCAAGAGTTTTTATGAATTTTTTTGTCCTGGAATGTGCAAGGTCTAATTTACCTCTCTATAAAGTACTATGTTCGTGATACTCATCATAGAATTAACAATCTGGACATTTTATGTTTACAGGAAGTTAAAATTTATGGGTTCCTGCTTAACTCTGCCTGTCGTGTCATTTAGCTAATGACATTGTTTTTTCTTTTCAGCATGAGGCTGGCAAAGGTGGTGTCATTACTATTCTATCACCTCACCTTCATTCTTCTATTATTTCTCATGGATCTGATTCGATGCAGCGTGTCACTTAGATTTTTCTATCTTTTCATAATCATTCTTTTGGTATCATTAATGTTTACGCCCCCAATGATGTTGTGGAAAGATCTCAAGTTTGGTGTTGGCTGGCAAACAATTTTCCTCCTACTACTTGGGTTATGTGTGGGGATTTTAATATGGTTGAGCTAGCCTCTAACAAGGAAGGGATTACACCTTTTCGCTGGACAACTGGGGAGAGAGAAGCTTGGTACCATATGCACAATAAATTGGGCCTTTTTGATCCCAATGCTAACTGCCGCCAGCAGGGTGGGGTTTGGCATACTTGGTCTAATTTCAGAGCTAGCTCTGACCACATATTTAAGAGACTAGATTGTGCTATGATAACGGCTCAATCTTTTTTCTCTTTTTCTAGAAGATCAAGGCCTACCTGTCATTCCTCTGACAGATGTGACCCTGTCAGATCACTTCCCCATTTATTTTTCCATCACTTGGCAGTCCTTTGCCAGGAGGGTTTCTCAGACATAGTTTTATCTCAACATGTCTATGCTAACACATGCCTCCACTATTGCTTTGGAATTTAGAGCCTCGACCCCATAGTCATATTGGTTGGATTCCATGGTGGAATGATGCCATCACCCGTACTGCAAGATTTCTTCGCATTTACGACCGTCAGTTAGCCTGCTACAGGAAGTATGCTTACGAAGCTAACACCAAGGCTCTTCACAATGCTATTGATATGCTTGTGTTGAACCCCTTTGATTCTAAACTCCAGCTTAAGCTAGCCCAACTTCAACATGAGAAGCAAATTGATGATGCCTATGCTGCTCGTGGAGCTCAAATCAAAGCTCACCTCCACTGGTTGGAGGTGGGTGATAAATCCTCTAAGGAGTTTTTTCATGCTCTCAAAGCCCGGCATACCAATATTGGTATTCAAAAAATCAAACAAGGATCTGAAACCCTTACTGAGCTTTTGGCCATTCTTCAAGCTTTTGTTCATCATTATGAAAAAGTGTTTGCTTCGCAGGGTAATTTTGTTACGTGGGAAGAGGCTCTTAAGGCTTGTATTGTTGTTACTCCAAACCACATAAAAGTCGAGCAACATGCCTTTTGTGAGAAAATTCTTACCATCTCTAATCTAAAAGAAGCAGATTTTTCTATGGCCAATGATAAATCTCTAGGATGCGATGGCTTCCCCTGCGAATTCTACAAACACCTTTGGGATGTTGTTGGTCTTGACCTGCACAAATTTTACCTCGAGGCCTTTCACAATAAAAGTTTGGGTACTTTAATTAATAAAGGGAATATCAAATTCATACCTAAATCTGGTGATCCGAAGGACATCTATAATTGGAGGCCCATCACTTTGTTGAATGTCTCCTACAAGATAATTGTCAAAGCGTTAGCTCTCAAAATTAGACATCTCCTTCCTCTTATTGTTCAACCTGAGCAAACTGGCTTTATTAAATCTAAGTATATTCTTGACAACATTATTGCTATTTGGAAAGGGATGGAATGGGCTCGTCAATCTAAACAGGCTACCCTGTTCCTCAAAATTGATTTTGCTAAAGCCTATAACCGTATTAAATGGCCTTTCATTCTTGCTATGCTTCAAGCTCTTGGGTTCGGTCTTCACTTCTTGCAGTTTGTGGAAATGATTTTTGGTGATGCCTCTATGTGTATAACCATCAATGGGTCTCAATCTGATACTTTTGGGCTTTTTAGATCCATCTGGCAAGGTTTTCCACTGGCTCCTACTTTATATGTGCTTGCTACTGAAGGCTTTGGGTATTTGCTTGCCAATTATATTTCCTCTGGTTTGGTTCATGGCATTTCCCTTCCTAAATCCTCTTTCCAACTTGTTAATGGTCACTTTGTTGATGACTCCTTTCTCACTCTTATTGAGGATGAGGAGAACAGCTCCAATGCCTTGCAGTGCTTGGACACCTTTTGTCAAGCCTCTGGATCTGCTATCCAATGGTCTAAAAATCTTTGTTTCAGACAGTCTTTTCTTCTAGCCCCTCCCTGGCTTGACAAATTTGACTGGAAATGGGTTTAGCATGGGGAATTCTTCCACTTCCTGGGCATTCCCCTTGCTTTCCATGGATCCTTTGTGGATTTATGGAATGCTATGATTGCCAAGATTGAAAAAAGTTGCAATATTGGATCTGCAAGCCTCTCTCCCTTGCTGGGAAATTTCAGATTTGCTCCAAAGTGTTAGCTTCTACTCATGTCTACTACTCCTCATGTTGGGCTCCTTCTAAGGCTTCTTATCTCAAGCTGGAATGTCTCCTCAGGAACTTTCTTTGGGCCTCTGGAGCTGACGACCATGGGTTTCATAGGGTTGCCTGGGAGTTTTGTTGCCTTCTTCGTGATTCTGGAGGCCTAGGCCTTCTCTCCACTCAGAAGCAAGGGCATGCTCTCTGTGCTAAGTGGATTATCTGTGCTCTTACTGGTGATGAGACCTAGAAAATTCTCGTCAGGCACTGCATCTCTTTAGGATTCCCAGTTCACAAGCCGGCTTGGAAGGGCATTGGTCTCCAGACCTTTCTCACTATGAAATAACCTGTTCAGATTCAGGGTACCTTCATCATCAAGAGCATTTGGAAATCCTAGGAAGCTATTAAGCCTTGGCTCCATTGGGATGGTGATGCCTTTCACAATGGGCTTTCTTTCAATCAGAAGAGCCTCTGGTGGTCTCCTTTGTTTTCAATTCAAGGCATCCCGCTGGCCAAGACTCGAGGGACTAGTGCTCTGCATTTTTTCAAATGTGGCATCCGGACTCCCAAGGACCTTTTCTTTAGAGCCTCTATGGGTCTCCGTTCCTGGGAGGATATGCAGGTTCAGTATCGTTTGGCTCGTTCAGATCTCCAGGCTTTTGATCTTTTGGTTTCTACAATTCCTGCCAACTTGCTTCATAAGATTGGTATTCAGGCTGTTAGGCCCTGGTGGAAGGATTGGAAATGGTATCCTACCACACCTTTCAGCAATTGCAAACCAAGGATGGGTTATAGGTGGTTGTCCCCCCATCTTCTGATGGTGGATACCCTTAATCAGAGATGACATCTTCATTCTTCCACTTCTCACTGGAGCTCTCACTTTCAAACCGTTTGGGCTGCCATTACAGAGCCCAAGATGGATCTTTTTGCTTGGTGTTTACTTTTCCAAGGGCTACCAGTAGGCCATAGACTCAAACATCTGGGTGTTCATTACCCTTGATGTCCTTTCTGTGGTCACCCTGAGACTTTCTTGCACATCTTCTGGTTCTATAGGAGAGCTCAACAGTATTGGCAGTGGATTCATGATTTCTTCAAACCCTTTTGGCCTGAGCCTTTTTCCTGACACATCATTGTCTTAGGAGATTCTCCTAGACTTCCCTCCAAGTTTACCCAGATTTGGCATCCTTTTAGGATGGAGATTTTGTTCACTTTATGGAAAGATAGGAATGCTATTATTTTTTCTCATATCTTTCTTGATACGAATGTTGCTCTGTATAACAAGGCTTGCATATGTAATAATGTTATGATGCAGATTCAAGTTCAAGGTAATAAAGTGGCTTTGGAAGTGGCTCACCTGCAGGAGCTGCTCAATCATTGGGGAAATGCTCCCTGCACTATTACCAAGGTTCCCCCTGATGCCATTTTTGCTAAAGGTACTCCTCCCAGAGGCCGCCGCTGTGGGTGTAGCTCCTCAGCACGCCGCTCATGCACCCCGCCACCACTCTCCTAGAGGTGGAGACAATGGTTGGCGATGCCGCTCGGCTTCTCTGCCTCGCCGTACTTCTAGGTGGTCTCTAGCTCTGGCTCAGTCTTCCCCTCCTGATGCTCCTGGTTCTCGTCGTGGCTCTGACTGGCCTCCTGCCACTTCTTCCAAGTTTCCCCGCCTGGCTTTAGCCATTTCTCTGCCTAGGGCGGAAGAGAAAGATAAGGAAGAAGCTGAAGATGATGGATGGTCGCTCCCCGACCCTCCTGTTAACCCCAATGATGTGTGGGGTTCTGATGATAAAGATCCTCCTCCTTCTGCCACTACTCTTGCTGCTTAAAGGCTTTATGCCTATTTTTTTTTTATGAATAGTTGTTTACCGTTTCCGGCTCTGCCGTGTGAACTTTGCGGGGTGATTTCTATATCCCCCGGCCCCTTTTTTGTGGATATGTAACTTTGATATTTTATTAATTGAAAATGCACTATTCATAAAAAAAAATAGAGATACAAACCCTAATTTATTTGATTGTAATTATAACCTGTAAGTTGAAAGGAAAAAAAAGGGATTAGCCCAAGGAACAAGAGACCAAATGTCATAGAACTCTCAATAATTTCAACAATAATGATATCATGTTACTCGTGGATTATGTAGTTTATAAAAAAGTGGAAGAAGACCATTTTAATATGTTTAAAGCTACATTATATGAAGTACTAAAATTTAAAAGGAATCACCTATATATTGATAATATTTACATAACTTATGGGGGGTATGCCATTGCTAAATGATGGAGGCTAAGAAAGATCATTTGACGCTAAAAATGATGAATTTAAGGAACAATATTTTATTGATGATAATAAATCTAATAAAACCATTTTTGAGAATACTCATGAATAGATAAGTTATGTCTAGATTGTTGTGATCCCAATCCCCAATTCCCAACATGTGAAGGAAAAACTAAAATTAATGAGAATATATTCAAGTCAAAAGTGTAGAAAAGATTGACTTTACATCTAAGCCTAATTTATTTTCTACCTCAAACATTCTAATTAAAAGTAAATAGAATATATTGCAAAAATTTAGCAAGGGTGTAGAAATTTTAGGATTCTTCATTAAATTGATGAAAAATTTCTACATATGTTTGGAAAATTTATTATGGTTTAGATTTAATCAGTGAAAAATATTAAGGTTTTGTGTACTTGATTGCCACCATTGTCCTTGGCCTTGAAATGGGATTTATTGCATGTGGAGAGAGAGAGAGAGAGAGAGAGAGAGAGAGAGAGAGAGAGAGAGAGAGAGAGAGAGAGAAANTGTGGAGAGAGAGAGAGAGAGAGAGAGAGAGAGAGAGAGAGAGAGAGAGAGAGAGAGAGAGTTAAATTATAAAAAATAATTATCATTCCGAATGAGTAGCATAGTTGGCTAAAGGCTTTGGTTTCTTCCCATCTATTTTGAAGGTTGATTCTCTCTACTCACATTACCATACAACTAGGTGGTTTGTTCTTTCTCATCTTTCCCTAGAAGGATTTGTGGCAGATAGTCTAAGTGCTATAAGCATTATATGTAATTCATCCAAAAGACATAGCCCATTTCCCAAACCCCTTGGATTATCAAAAAAAAAATTGAGGAATTAGAGAACCTCTACCAAGGGTTGTAAACACTTGTTTGGTAGTGTTAAGTAGACAAGTGTTTACAACCCTTGGTAGAGGTTCTCTAATTCCTCATTTTTTTTTTGATAATCCAGGGGGTTTGGGAAATGGGCTATGCCTTTTGGATGAATTACATATAATACTTGTAGCACTTAGACTATCTGCCAAAAATCCTTCTAGGGAAAGATGAGGAAGACCAAACCACCTAGTTGTAGGGTAATGTGAGTAGAGAGAATCAACCTTCAAAATAGATGGGAAGAAACCAAAGCCTTTAGCCAACTATGCTACTCATTCGGAATGATAATTATTTTTTATTATTTAACTCTCTCTCTCTCTCTCTCTGAAATGGAGCTTGATTGTCTTTCTAATTATTTTTTGTGAAATCTCTCTATGTCTCCATCTCTTTCCTATTTACTCCTCTCAATCCATCTCTCCTACTTTACATCTTTATCTCTATTTCTCTCACAGGCTCTTCTAGGACTCTACTCTATTTCTCAAATAATTTCCATCATTGTTTTAATCTCTATTTCTCTCGCAAACTCTTTATCTATCTTTACACTCGGAAGAAAATAATTTATTTAATGATTACAAATAAATTAATTTTATACTATATGATGAACAATAAATATATAAATTAATATATTTTAATAAAAAATATTATACTACAATATTTAAAATTATATATATAATATAACATTTAAAAAAATATAGAGAACGGACCCTGAAATGGTAGGATTTGATATTGATGAAAGAATTCCTAAAAGCAAAGAGGACCACGAGGCTAGCATGGAGAACTGGCTTAGTGAGGAAATGAAGACTATGAAGCAGCACCTGAATGAGATGCAGGAAGCTATGGAGCCCTTCAAATCCAATCTTGAAGATATGGAGAAGGACCTGCTGATTAAGGTTAAAAACAACAACAATGATGAGGAGATCATTGCTAGAATCAACAGTCTTGTGGAAGAAAAGATGCAAGATATGAAAGAGCGAATCAGCCACAACGGACACATGATAAGGATCATTCTCAAACACAGCAATGTAGGGCTTCAAGTTTTTGTTCAGAACCTGAAAGTGTTGTATGCTTACCTGGAAAGAAGTCTGCTAGAAAATACAACAATTACCATTGATGACAAGGTAGGGAGCTCGAGCCTAGGGACAAGAACCCGAAGTGGCATTAAAAGGAAAGTCCCAGAGATTCCAAAAGAGATGAAGGAACTGAAGGAGTCCATTGAGAAAATGGAATAAATGCAGAAGGAGGTGGAGGAAGCCTACCAAAGTATGATGTAGTTTCTTTTATCTGTTCTGGAAACTTTGTTGGAAGTTGTGTTGGAAACTGTGCATTTTTTTGGCAATTCTTTGTATTCCTTTTTTTGGGTTTTGGGTGTTTGTTGGGGTCCTTCTTTTTGTTCATAGTAGGATTTCTATGTTTGTATGGGCTTATGATGTTGATCTCTAGTAGTCTTTTGTAAAAGGTTTTAGGGTCCTTTCAAAACCTATTTTTACCTTAATAAAAAAAAACATTTAAAAAAATATTAAATTCACGGGTGAAAAAGTCTAAATTGAAAGAAAAGCTAAAGTAATATAACAAATGATAGAGAAAAAGTCAATAATCTGCAAATAGAAAATAAAGCTAAATCAATATAATAATAAATGATGTGAAAATAACCAATAATCTTTTAAATTGTAAACAATCGAAGTATTCGGAAAAAGAATAAAAATATTATTTTATTCCTCATTCTTTTAATTACTACTCTTTTTATTAGAGGAATTAATACTCATTTCTGACCTCCTGTAATTAAGAGAGATTTCTTTGTGGTAGTTATGGTTGTAATGTGTTTCAAGATAGGGTGATGATTGTCATGTATGTACATCCTTATCAAGAGTTTTTTGTTTAGATCGCAACTTCCAGACATTGAGACATCAAACTGTCCTCCTCTGCACATGTATTGCTTCAACCAAATGGCAGAATTTGCAAAGAGGCTACACATAATCGATGGACGGTCAGGAAAGTGTACAACTATTCTGAGGTGGAATTAATTTCGTGCAAGGCAGCTGCCGGTTTGGCCAAATTGGTGCTTGGGAAGGGGGAAGTTGTGATGTTGCTACTCCAGAATTGTGTGAAATTTACCTTCGTGTCCTTTGGAGTCTCCATTAATGGCATTGCTGCGACCACTGCAAATCCATTTTATACCTCTAGTAAGATCGTGAAGAAGGCGAAGGCCTCTGCGGCCAAAAATCATCATTAGTCAGGCAACAATAATGGAGAAATTGGGTGATTTGAGAGAGGAGGACAATTATGATTTTACTGTCATCACCATTGATGCAACTCCCGAAGGTTGTCATTTGATTTATGTTTTTTCTGAGGTGGATTAGAATGAATGCCCAAATGTGGAGATTCATCATGGTGATGTCGTTGCACCCCTCAACAAGGAACTGGAAGATCCCATCTATGCGTGATTCCTGGAGCAAAATCCAACTAGGTCTGAATATAAAGAAACAAAGTCAACCAACTAAAGTAGAGTACACATGGAAAAGTTTGGCTCACTCCAAAAGTTTTACTTTATTATTGATATTACATAATACAAAATAACATTTACTAACTATATTTGTTATTATAATTTATGAATTTAATCATATTTATATTTTTTTTTAATAGATGTATTTTATTTTTTTTATCGATAAAAGGCCGAAGCCCTGAAATTTTTTATTAATATAAATAATTTTTTTACATAGTGACCCCGCTCACTGCAAGCGCTGGTAGGAAAGAGCAGGGTAGAGAAAACCTCCAGCCTAGCCCAGGACCATAGGTCCTATCCTTATACAAAATTTACCTGGGCATACCCACGACTCGACAATTAGCGAGATTTTTATAAATACAATATTTCTGTAGGCATACCCACGGCTCGATTATGAATTGAGATTTGTACAAATCTTCATGGGCATACCCATGTCCCGAGTGCTCTCGAGAAATGCTTACTTTGAAAAACAAGATCTAATAGTTATACATTAGATAGAAAATTTATGAATGCATTATCCTCTTAGCTTTGTCGAGAATAATACTTCTGTCTCCCGAGGTTTAATCTTTCTTGTATATCATACACTGAATCTTCACTGCCATAGGTTAGCCAATATTGAGATAACAACAATTACATCATAGCTTAAAAATTGTTAATTAATGTTAGGAGAATGGATTAATAC
>MU225198.1:1359716-1376470 GCA_018584345.1 Thuja plicata
TTGAGGCTTTGTCCTACAGATTATTGTAAGGGATGCCCATGTGGATTTTGATATTGTAATTCTGAAGTTTGTAATTCCACATTTGTGGAGCCAATAAGAAGCCAATTTTTTGTTCTTGCAAATTTCTTTTGTTTCTCTTTGTTTTTGTTGTGTACTTGTATTAAGGGGAGTCCCCTTCATCACTTTCCTCCTTCAATCACTGAAGGTAAAGGGGATGAAATAAAGATAGAAGATGATAAATCTGAGAAAGAAGAAGAAGAGGTAGAATCAGAGCCTCCTAAGAAGAAGAGGATATCCCTAAAGAAAATACCTAAGGCCTCTACCCCTACTTTCACTAGATCCAGAAGAAGACTGAGATTGCCTAAGGAAGATGAAGAAGAAGATACAATCATATTCAAGAAGCCACAACCTCCATTTGAGCAGAAGATTGAAGAATTGAAAGGAGGTAGTGGTATGGGATCTCTCAAATCACTGAAGTATGCTACTAGAACCAAGGAGGAGCAAAAGATGATTGGGGATGCATTAGTAGAGAAAATGGCAGGATGTAAGTATGATCCATCTAAATTGAAAAGCCATATGACTGAACACCTTCTCAAGGAAATCACAATTCACTGACACAATGCAGTTCAGATTGAAAATGAAATCAGAATGCAAACCTTGAAGCAAGTCTACCTAATATGACTAGTAAAGAGGAAAAATATTCTATGACTCAGTATGAGATTAATCACACTCCAAGGTTTAGGAATTTTCAAATCTTGAGCAAGAAAATAAAGGATGTTGTGGAGGCTGCAACAAAGATATGGGTGACAGTTTTTGAAATCAAGGAAGAAGATAAGGTAGAGAAACGGAGTATAGAACCTCCCATACAGGATAAAGATGAAGAGTTACCTAAGGTTCAGACCATTGAAGAATCTAATGCTGAACATATAGCAGTAGAAGTGATGGCATCCTTGCCCCAATCACCTATTCAGAGTGTGTTATCTTTGAGCAAGGAAAAGACTATAGAATCTACATCAATTCAAGTAGGAATCGAGCATCAGGCTCTACCTACTATTGGACAAAGAAAAACTGAGTCACAGAAGGTCACTATGAATATCTCTACAGTTGATACAGTTTCTACAGTTGGGGCAAAGAATGTCAATGACCTATTCCAACTGATTACTAAGGAGAACACTAAGGATGGAAAGGATAAGGATGGTGATGGGAAAGGCAAATAAATCATTCCTTCACCTCATCCCAAGGTCAAGGGTAAAGAAACAATCATTGATGAAATTTATCTTGAGGGAGACATTGTGATTCCTAATTGGGATCTTTCTAACTTGACAACTGAGAAAATGAATATACTTGGGGAGTTGTGGAAGAAAAGAGCAAGACAACAAAAGCTCTAAGCTGAGAAGATAAGGAATAGAGTAATGGAAGATATCAAAGGCATATTCCTTGATTCTATAGAAATTAAATTCAATGAGAATGACTCTATTATGGACCAACTTGTTGACACAGTACACAAGTTCAACACAGATCTTAATGGTCAGGAGAAATTACTGCAGAAGGAAGAAAGGAAATTTGAGAATAAGGTTCTAGATAATGTTGAAGGTAAAATTGCAATAGATCAAGTGAAGCTAACCACTCTCATTAGCTCTCTAGAAACCACTATGAACAATGTTGTATCATTATTTGTAAAGTTGAGCGACACTTCCAACTTTACCATAGAAATAAAGAACAAGCTGGAAAAGATAGACAATGATTTTAATGCAAGTGCAAACCAGTTGGCACTTGATCCAAGTTCAATCTCAACACATTTTGTCAAGATCAAGTATTTGACTAATCTGCAGGAAGAGTTACTAAGGGAAGAAGGTAGAACAAGGGAATCCCTTACAAATATACAGAGCCAAATCCTTCCACACATGGATGTCATGCAAAAACATATTTCTCATGCAAAGACACTCATCCATGATAACAACTTTTTAGTTGAAGAGCTTATGATGGAGTTGTTAGCAGAGATTCACATTGAGTTGCACATCATGAAGGTGTTGCAAGATAATTGGGATAAGACTTTGTCTCAAATTTTGAAGGTACATTGTGATTTCATATCATATTTTGGTATTACCTTGTAGTTATGCTTTTTTGGCATTTGTGTCAAAAACAAGGGGGAAAGATAGGAAATATATGTATATATACAAGGAGAAAAGATAGGATATATATGTATAAATATAAGGAAATACATGTACAAAGTAGAGGAAGATATACATAACACAAAATTAAAAAAAAAATTGGAAAACCAAAAACAGAGTCAGTTATAACCGAGTTACAGAGCAATTGTCAAAACCCGAGCAAGTACCCAAGCACATGGTAAGGGGGAGTTTTGACTCAGCAGTTTGATCAAAATTTTTGTATGATAAGTGTTTTTTTCACTAATGCCAAAGGGGGAGACTATAGACCTTATGAAAATTCATGTTTTCAATTAGTGCCAAAACACTTAGTCACTTATATGAATATAGTGTTGACCGAGCCAGGAGCTTGAAGTATAACCCGAGTAGTTGCAGTGTTGCCCGATCAATTGCACTGTCGACCAAGAAGATAGTGGCGAACCATATCACCTGAGTCACCAGTGTTACCCGATTTGCATACCAACTCTAAGTGATCATTATGACCCGAGCACCCAGTGTCACCCGAATGCAAGAGATTTCCAGTTCACTATGTCACCCGAGTGCCAGCATATTGCCCGAGTGTTAGTATATCACCCGAGTGAATTACTAGACCTGAGTATCAGTATTGGGCTGACTCAGTTATTATTATTGGATATTAATTTGTATCATGGAAGCCAAATTATAAAGGTAATTGATTTGGATAATATATATGTAAGATACTTTAATTATCCAAATGTAGCAGAGAAGAAGTGAGAATACATGTGAATATGAAGTGGTAGTTTGATTAGAAGGCTACAATAGTAAAAGGAACAATAGAGACTCATTTATCACATTCAAGTGATCAGTATTATCTAAAAGGATCTCATTCAAAAAATCATATTTTCATAGCAGATCATTCACTGGTTCATCCTAATAGGTGTATCAGCAAAATCCTTTAACCGGGTGGAACTAACTATCCTTTTAAAATATCCTAACAGAGTTTCATACTTAATTGTATTGTACAAATAATTTCACAAGGTGGACCTAATAGTCCTTATTGCTCCTAATAGGGAAGACCATTAGAAGTGGTCAATTGTAAGCTTTAACAGGCTAAATTTATATTGCAGTACTAAATCTTGTGGGTACCATCCCCACCCTAGTTTTACTTTCTATTTGGAAGGTTTCTAGGTAACCAAATATTGTGTCAAGTGTTGTAGATGTTTAGTGCTTTTTTTTTCCATGCATGCAATTAGATTAGACAATCTAATAAAGGATAAAAGAGAATAAGTTTTATTGGTTCCTGATTCACCTCTCCCCCCCCCTCTCAATCACCTAGCCTCAATATATTTCCAACAACAAGGCCATAGATATTGTGTTGGATCTGGGACCAGAAACCATTGAAGATGTTTTCCATCAACAAAAAATAATTGATCACTTCTACCCAATCACCAAGGAGAGAGGGATGAGGTGGTTTAAGAATAATAATTTGGATGCATATGATATCGTCAAAAAGGAATATCTCATCCAACAATTTCCAAAGAATAAGCTGGAAAGGATTGATATGAGAAGAGGTAAGATGAATGATGACATGAAGGATGCAGTAAAAATGTTGTTCCGGGTGTATGGGCTCCCCCTATCACATCGCTTGGAGCCATGGATGATCAAAATCATAGAAAATATCAAGGGGGAATAGTTAGAATCGATTGGTGAGCAATACTGAGTGATAACTTAGATTTACAGCTGAGACAAGTAAAGCATGACCCTAGATTCTACACGACGTCTTATATAGTCTATCTCCTTGCTGCCAGAGCCAACTATCTAGAACTCACTATGAGGTGGTCATTCAATGACCAAAATCTCAGGCCATATATTTTATATCCTCAACTAGTGAGGAAGGAAAATTTGAAAGATGACAGTCCAGAGTACAAGATTGTAAAGGATGCTTTTGTCTTTGCAAACATCAGGTCCATTGAGGGAGATTATGCCAAGAGGATCTCAGATTTTGTGGCCAAGGTGTGAGCCCTAGGGGTTTATTACATTCAATACAAATCCTTTACTTATATTTGGGTTGCTAGGAGTACCGTTAATCCCAAGAAGTTGTTGCGCTATCCATCAAACAAAATTGTGTTTCTCGAGATGGGCATGCAACTCTTAGACACCTATGAGCTCATCAGGTTGAAGAAAAAGAACTGCTGTTAATTTTGTATCTCCATAGGGGCCCACTCTCTACAAAACATAAAGGTCATAAAATCCATAGGGGTGGAGTGGGATGAGTTCCCTCTGTAGGAATTCAATTTAATAAGGCCCAAGTTTGATGCCATTAGGACATTCAGCCACATAGAAGGAAGGCATTATAAACATGAATCTCATATAGAAGATCATTGGATGAATTGCATTGATGACGATGAGATCAAGATCTAGTATTATTGTAGAATGTCCCTTGAATGGGATAAGGATACAGTAGAGGTGAAAATCCCTCCCAAAGTGTGGGATAACGATCATGAGGATGTATTAGATCCATTGTATAATAAAGATAAGGTGTACACCCAACCTATTTTGAATGCAGAAATTGGTAGAGATAAATATGATTCTATTGATTTCAAGGCTCAACATGTAATTGAGATCACAAAAAGGTGGATAAAGAATCCTTTCAAGTTAGATCTGGTTCTCATGAAGACCCAACTAAACCCACCTTCCAAGATAGAGAAAGAGAAGGGAAATAAAGTAAATATCCCAACATTAAAAGAAGAAACTCCTATGCAGCTAGAGATAGTTTACAGGCATGTAAGGCCTTCCACTTATGACCATACAGAGAAGATGGAATATAAAGGAAGAGGAAAAGATGATAATACACCTCCTATTATAGGACAATCTAATGTTCCATCTTGGAAACCTGAGGCACCTTCTACATCGGGCCAAAGGAAGGAGGATGCAGAACCCCTAGTAAAGGGGAAGGTTTATAGGAGAAAGAGGGATTTGATATCACCTCGGTTGGAGACATTTACTGAAGACTAAGAGATAGAAGTATATGTCCCCCTAATGAGAAGAACTCGACAAACTACAGCAGCTGCTAAAAGAGAAGAACAATCAAGGATTTCTCAAACCTAGGTACAAAAGGAGGCAATTGATTTGGAAACCACAGCAGAGGCTAAGATGACTGAGGGTAAATTTTGATCAGATAAATTTAAGCTATCACATTTTGATGATATTCCTAGATTATTTGACCCCCAAGTCAATTTTTCAATCTAAATTTTGACTCTATTATAACACTAGTACAAACACCCTTCTGAATGCAAAGGCATGCTGAAGTTACTACTCCTCTGACACAAATAAATGAAAGTTAGGAAGAGGAGATGGATGAACACCAATCATTTAATGAACAAGATCATAAAAAAATGCCTATTCACCCATCCTTCAATGAAGAGCCTGAGATGGAAAAAGATACAGGGGAGGAGGAGAAAGGAGATATAAGAGACAAATAGACAACAGAGCTCGAAGAGGGAGAGATTGATACAAACTTGAAAATGAGGAAACCAAGGGTGATGAATTAGTAGAGGATACTCAAGAGCCACATATTTTGACTCCTCCACCTCCATTAGTTTCATAGGTAACAATAGACCATGTGCCCCTACAAAAGAAAGAAGAACCAATGACCAATTTTATGACAGAGGTATTAGTTGGTTCATCTTATGAAGAAGAGAAATAAAAGAATTCTAAGGATATGAGTTATAAAGGAGAAAAATAAGAGAAAGTAGAGAGATAATGAATTCCTTCACCACCTCCAAAAAGAAATGCAACTCCAAAACATGAAAAACAACTTCATGAATGCGAGGAGGAATAAAGAGAGGAGACCCCAAAAAATTCAAAGATAAGGGAGGCATTGGAAAAGGAAGGATATGAAGAAGGAGAGGAAGATGAATGATATTATGGATGGTCATCTATTCTAAACATAGCCCCATATGATCCTTTGACAGATTCCACTAAGCCTACATGATTTTTTAAGGCAATACAACCACAGATAAGGACATATACAAAAGAAGAGGATGTTGATATGTCTACATTGGAGCAGAAATTCCATAGGGTGGGAGCCTATTCAAACTGCTCAAGGGATGTCATACGTGATGTAGGATGACCGAGGGATATGGAAGGCTCAAGTTGCAGTACCTCCCCCAAGCACACGTATGGAATATCTAACTCCAGAGGATTATATCATGGAGGAAGTTGATTTAGGAAAACCCCACCTGTGAAGGTGGTAAGGTACTGGCCACTTGGGATAGAAGAAATTAATTAGATACTTGGATAAAGATGAAACATAGATTCAGGGTCTCAAAGAATAGGTTGCAACTCTAAAATATTATGTGACTAAGATAGTTGGTCCTATTGACCAAGATATGTTTGGAGACCTCATTACAAGAAATACTTGAGAAGAGAGCTCCCCCAAAATATATAAACCCTTTAGCAAAAGCAACTATGGGTTGGAATTTCAAGTTTGAGAGATTTGGAGTTGAGACTATTCGCACAGTCTTGAAGTATTTTAGAAAAATCCTCTTTAAGGTGACGCAATTCATTGACCTAATGGAAGAAGAACAGGGCATTGATGATAACAATGATGGTAAGTTATTTTTGAAGATGTCACGATTTAGACTTGATTACAAGATGATCAGATATTATGTTGGCATTGATGTCCTTGTTGTATCTTATGGTGCAGTCATAGGATATAGTGTTCAAATGCTACAATTGTGAGCACAACTAATTTGAGTGATCGGTTTGTAGGATAGGTGGTTGGTGAGTGAGACAAAGGTAGTAACATGTTATGATGTCTGTGTTCTTAAGCAACAGTTGATAAATATTTGATCGGTGATTGGTGTTGATGTTTTGGTGGAATTGGTTGAGTTAGTCACAACTTGGTGATGTGTCTTCATGATTGGAGGTGATAATTTGGTATCACGTTATTCAATGCTAGCGTATGGAGAAGATTCCAGAGGAAGCTTGTGTTTGTTCAAAATGTGTTTGACTCCTTGACACAATATTTATGTAAATCATTATAATGGATGACGTTGTATTGAAAATATGTTTTGTACATTTAATTTTGTTTTGTGGAACGTTGGATATGAGTGGGATGTTTGAAATTGTAATTTAGGACTTGATTAAGGTGGTGGACTTAAAATTTCAATATATAATGGATGAAGTTAAAATTTAAGTGTGTTGATTGTGTGTTGGAGAAATAAGGTGAAAAGTGAAAGTTGTGATCAATCCAGGGAAGAGTTAAGTGTGTGTAGAAGAGATTGTGTGCTTCAGTGGATCTGATCAAGTAGAGGTAGTGTTGTTCTATAGATCATTCATTCTATTGTTTCTTAACAATTGAAGTAGGTTAAATCCCTTAATCGGGTAGGCCTTAATAGATCTTTGTTGTAAATCCTCTAACAAGGTGACACTTTGTCAAGTGTTCAAAGTTCTATAACAAGGATACTCTTAACAAGGTAAAGGGAAGGCCTAAGGAAAATCCCTTAGCTGGGTAGCACCTAACATTGTTGTTGTAAACTCCTAACAGGGTTAAGCTCCTCATAGGCCACACTTTAGAAGAGTGCATCATTTAGTGGGTACTAATTCCCACTATGGTTTTCTCCCTATTTGGTTTCCACAAGATAAATCTGTAAGTCAAATTTGATGAGAGAATTGCATTTTAATGATTTTCATTTGTTGAGGTTAAGGTTGATTTTGTGAATGTTGGTTTAAGTTTAAGAGGTTAAAAGGTTGGATTATTTGGTATATTACTGATTCACCCTCTCTTAGTAATCTGATCTTAGGAATAAAAATTGGTATCAGAGCTCTGGTCCTCTATTGTGGTGAAGCTTAACAATTTGAGGTAAAGATCCGAAGATGATGAGAAAGGAATGTCCTAAATTCACAAGAATGAACTACTCAGTATGGTGTGGTCAGATGAAGATCTATCTTAAAGGTATGGGTGATAATTTTTGGAATCACATGGTGAATAAGTATATTTTCCCTTCATCAACCCTGAATGCAGATCAATTGAAGGTACTGCTAGAACATACTGCTACTATGGAAGCTATTGTTAGTACTCTTTTAGATGCATAGTTTATTGATATCAAAGACTTGGATACTGCCAATGCGATGTGGGAGAAGCTGAAGACCATCTATGGTGGAGATCCACATGTGCAGAAGGAAAAAGTTGACAATTTGAGAGAAAAGTATAATGATATGAGGATGCAAGAAAATGAGAACATTGAACAATACTGTCACTGAATCAAAGAAGTTGTTGCTACTATCTGAGGTGTTGGTGGTAATATTCCTGAGGAGGATGTGGTAAGAAAAATGTTAAGAACTTTATTGCCTTAGTATGCTATTAGTGTTTAATTTATTAAAGAGATCAGATCTCTAGGAACTTTAATTGTTACTCTTGATGCATTAATAGGTAAATTAACTATATTTGAGTTAAGAAATTATGATAATAGTATGCCAAAAGTTGAAGTTTCTTTCAAGTCATCATTGACTCTTTCTCCATCCAAGAAAGGAAAGGAGATATCTAAGAGTTCCTCAACATATTACTGTAATGATTTTGAATCCATCTTTTTTGAAGAAAGAGAACATGAGGAATTGGAAGCTTTATTTGCTAGAAGGCCACCTAGAGGGAAAGGTAAATATAAGGGTAAGTTGCCTTTGAAGTATTTTTCATGTAATAAAATTGGATATATTGCCTCTAGATGAACTAAAAATGACATGAAGGAGAAGCCAAGAAGATTCAAGGATAATAACTAGAAAGTAAGCTACCTAGCTGAGGAAGGTTTTACCGATGAGGAATATTATGAAAGAGATAAAGAAGAAATTGTGTTTGTGGCAGTAAAGGAAGAACCCTCAAAATAAGGTAAGAAATCTTTGGTTTCTAACATGAGTCACAGTGGTAACTAGATTATTAACAGTGGGTACACTCACCATATGATCAGAGATAGAAGCAAATTCATCAATATGGAAGAATGTGATGGAGGCTCGGTGAGATTCAAGAATGATGCTTCCTGTATGGTAAAAGGTAAAGGATCTATTGCTTTGAATGATAAAAAAAATTGTGATGATGTTTACTGGGTTGATAGTCTGAGATACAATTTGTTAAGTGTTTCTCATTTGAATAACAAAGGATATAGATTGGAGTTCAATGGAGGTATATGCAGGATTATTGGAAAATCAGGAGAGTTGATTGCTACCGGTGAACAAACTAAAGGTAATTGTTCCATCTGAATATTACTGTTAAGAGTTGTATGATTGCTAAGGTAGAAAATTGTTGGTTATGGAATAAGAGGTTTTGTCATGTTAATTTTGATAACTTAATTAAAGTAAGTAAGATTAATATAGTTAGAGGTTTTTCCAACTTAGTAAAACTAGAAAATGTAATGTAAAGAATTTTAGCTTAGGAAGTTAACTAGATCTAGTTTCATCAGTAAAAATTATTCTTCAAAAAATATTTTAGATCCGGTTCATAGTGACCTGTGTGTTCCAATGAGAACTCAGAGTTACTATGGTGATAAATAATTCATGTTGTTTGTTGATGATTATTATAGAATGATGTGAACTATATTTTTAAGGGATAAATCTAAAGCTTTTCACATGTTTAAGATCTACAAAGCTAGAGTAGAGAAGGAGACCGATAATACCTTGAAATGCCTTATATTTGACAGAGGAGGTGAGTTTAATTTACATGAATTTACTACATATTGTGAAGAATGGGGAAGTTAAAGACAGATGTCAGCTCCTAGAACACCCCAGCAAAATAGTATTGATGAAAGAAGAAAAAAATCTATCACTGATTGTGCTAGGACATTAATGATTCAGAAGGGTGTTGCACAGATATTTTGGAGAGAAGCGGTGAGCACTGTAATTTACACATTGAACAAAGTTGAGTTGAAGAAAGGTACAAACAAAACTCCATATGAGTTGTGGAATGATCGATCACCATGTGTAATTTATTTAATTTTTTTTGGAGTAGATGCTATATAAAGAGAGATGAAAATACAACTAAGTTTGAACCAAGAAGTGATGAGGGGATATTATTAGAATACTCCTCAAAGAGAAAAGCCTACAAGTGCTTGAAAAAGAGAACAAATAAGATAGTGGAAAGTGCTAGTGTAAGAATAGATGAATTTTTTGAGAAAAATGATGAATCCAGCAAGAAGGAACCCGAACACTATCAAGGGTTTGTATATGTACAACTGGTGGAGCAAGATGTTGAAAATAGGGATAGACAAGTGAATGAGGAGGAACTAGTACCAATGGTAGAAGAGGCTCCTAGATCTAAACCAGTGTTACTAAGGTATGTGAAATTGAATCACTTTGTTGATCACATTATTGGTGAAAAGAATGCAAGAGTTCTAACTAGAAAAAAGGAAAGAGAGAGTACATGTTCTCTTTTAGAACTTGAGCCTAAAAATGTGAAATAAGCATTAAAGGATGATTATTGGGTGAAAGCCATGGAATAAGAATTAGAACAAATTGAGTAGAACAAAACCTGGACATTAGTGCTCAGATCGGTGGAAAAGAATGTGATAGGTACTAAGTAGATTTTCAGAAACAATATGAATGAGATAGGTGAATTGGTAAGGAACACAAAAATATTGGTGTGAAAAGGATATGCGCAAGAGGAAGGCCTATACTATGGTGAAACATTTTCACCTGTGGCTAGACTTGAAGGAGTAAGGATATTTATTTCATATGATGGATTCAAGGTATATGAAATGGATGTTAAGTCATCTTTTCTTAATGGTGTTTTGGAAGAAGAAGTATATATCAAACAACCTAAAGGATTTGCTAATTCTAAAGCTAAGAACATGGTGTACAAATTACATAAATCTTTGTATGGGTTGAAACAAGCCCCTGGGGCATGGTATGAATGATTTCATTCATATCTGACTCAAATTGGTTTCTTAAGGACAAGTGATAACAGTAATGTGTATTTGAAGATTGGGAAAGATGACAAGTTGCTGATCGAAGAGATATTTTTAGATGATATCATTTTTGGTGGTAATGAAGAGATGAGTAGATAATTTCCAAATGAGATAATGAAAGAATTTAAAATTTCTATGATTGGTGAGATCAAATTCTTCATTGGGTTACAAGTCAAACAAATGAAAGATGGTATGTACATAAGACAATCCAAATATGTAAGGGAAATACTGAATAATTTTGGGTTAGAAGACTCAAAACCAGTTGGTACCCCTATGATAACTGGATGAAAACTATCAAAGGAAGATGATTCTAAAGAGGTGGCTGATACACTTTATAGGTCCATGATTGGTAAGCTACAATGTGTAGTCCACAACAAACCTAACATGGCACATGTAGTTGGATTAGTGGCCATATTTTCTTCTAATCCTAAGGAATCTCATTTGGTTGTAGTAAAAAAAATCTTCAAATATCTTAAGGGGACTAAAGAGAATGACCTTTGGTATGGATATAAAGGAGATTTCTTTTTGAATGTGTTTATTGATGTTGATTGGGCATGTAATGTTGATGATCGAAAGAGCACAAGTGGAGGTGCATTCTATCTTGGAGATAGGATTGTATCTTGGACAAGAAAGAAGAAGAACTATATATCTCAATAAAAAAATGAAGCTAAGTTTGTTACTGCTGCAATTAATTAGACACATGTAGTATGGATCTAACAGATTCTGGACTAAGCATATAGCTATCAAATATCATTTTCTTAGAGAATAGGTACGAGAAAAGGAAGTGAGGTTGGAGTATGTACCAACTAAGGAGAAGTTTGCTTTTATTTTCACTAAACCATTGCCTAAGGATTAATTTGAGCATCTAAGAGCTAGGTTGGGGGTCATTCCCCTATTTGAGTTGAATTAAAAGAAGATGCAGTTGGATCAATCAAAGTGTTTTCACTGAATATCTTTATGTTAGGATGGATATTGTGGGGCTACTCCTTAGGGGGAGAATTCTATGTAGTAATGTTCTTTGGTTAGTTTGGTACAATAGAGTAGGCATCATATATGTTTAATTCCTTTGACATTGTTGTCAAAGGGGGAGAATGTGTGTATGACAAAGGAGGAGTAATTACAGAACAGGTAAAAGACATAAGTGGAAAAAATTTGTTTTATGATCCAAGTATCATGTTGGAGAGAGGAAGAGAGTGTTTACATAAATTCCAAAGGGGGAGATTTTTGGTATATCTAATGCAGTGATGGTAAGTGAGTTTTTAATATTTCATGATGTAGATTTGATTACAGGACGATCAAATATTATGTTGTCATTGATGTCAACTATTGACTTTGTGTTCTTAGTGTGTTTCCAAGCATAGTTGTGATGAATGAAGGGTTGCAATGATTTTCAATGGTTTCTATCTTTATGGGAGACTTAGGTGTGTCTCTGGATGTCTAATTCATGACCGCTACTATTGAAGTGATCTTATGTGAAAGTTGTGACCGGTTGAAGTATAACAGTGCAACTGCTAGAACAAATAATGATAGGTGATAAATGATTTGAATGTCTTGTCAAATCCTTGTTGTATATTGTGACATGGTGTGTAGGCTAGGTGACCGGTGAGCGAGACAAAATTAGTAACAGGTTATAGTATTTGTGTGCTTGAGCAATAGTTGATAAATATTTGATCGGTGTTGAGGTTCTGGTGGAATAGGTTGAGTTAGTCACAAGATGGTGATGCATCTTCATGATTGGAGGTGATGATTTGGCAGCACATTGTTTGATACTAGCGAGTGGAGAAGTTTCTAGAGGAATCTTGCGTTTGGTAAAAACGTGTTTGACTCCTTGACACAATATTTAATGTAAATCATTTTACTGGCTGATACGGTCTTGAAAATATGTTTTATATATTTAATTTTGGTTTGTGGCACATTGGATCTAAGTGGGATGTTTGAAATTCTAATTTAGGGCTTGGTTAAGGTAGTGGACTTAAAATTTCAATATATAATGGATGAAGTTAAAAGTTAAGTGTATTGATCGTGCGTTAGAGAAGTGTGGTGAAAAGTGAAAGTTGTGATCAAGCCCAGGAAGAGTTAAGTGTGTGTAGAAGAGATTATGTGCTTCAGTATATCTGATCAAGAAGAGGTATTGTGTTCTACATATCATTATTTATGTTGTTTCCTAACAGTTAAAGCAGGTTAAATCCCTTAACCGGGTAGATCTTAACAAATCTTTGTTGTAAATCATCTAACAAGGTGACACTTTATCAAGTGTTCAAAGTCCTTTAACAAGGCTACTCTTAATAGGGTAAAGTTTCTAACAGGCCTAAGGTAATCCCTTAACTGGGTAGTACCTAACAGTGCTAATGTAAACTCCTAACAGGGTTAAGCTCCTCACAGGGCACACTTCAGAAGAGTGCATCATTTAGTGGGTACTTATTCCCACTGTGGTTTTCCCCCTATTTTGGTTTCCATGAGATAAATATGTGTGTCGAATTTGTGGATATACTTGCATGTTTATGATTTTCATTTGTGGAAGTTAAGGTTAATTTTGTGAATGTTGGTTTAAGTTTAAGAGGTTAAAAGGTTGGATTATTTGGTATATTACTAATTCAACCCCCTCTTATTAATCTGATCTTAGGATTAACAAGAACAATGAAAATGGGCACTTTGAGATTTGAGAGTCATAAGAAAGAAATAATTTCAAATTTTTGTAAAGTTTTATGAAGGGGAAGAATTGAAAATTTTTGATGAGTGGGTCACTGCTATCGGTGTCGCAATTAAAGGCTACTAGGAGACCTCGGATAAGATTTAGAAGAGGAGAAAGGATGCTATGTTGTGGGTAGAGGATTTATTTGAGGAAATGGACTTGGAATTGTATGAGGATGAAAAGAAGCAAAAGTTGTATTACACAAAGAATGTTGTCCAAAAATTTACCTAAATTATAGCTGGGGTGAATACACGGGAAGAATTGCGGTAATTTTTTTTTATTTCAGAGAGGACATGAGCTACATCATGGATCACATAGAAGAGATTAAAGCATTCAATTCAAAGCTCACCTCATTCAGAGTAAGGTGGAAAAAGCAGTTGGAATCCATCGATCTACCTGATTTTGATGAAGTTCAAGAGATTGTACAGAGACAGTGCAAAGGTCATCCAAACATTCTTCTAGAGGACTAAGTTTCCTTTGATACTTAGCCATTTTTGTGGAGTTCAATTATTTTTTATACTTAGCCAAATTTTGGTGTTGCATTTTTTGGAGGTCACAACCTTGAAAATCAAGGGGTGTCATTTTTCATACTTAGCCAATTTTCAGAGTTGCATTTTTCAGAGGTTCTCAACCCTAAAAATCCAAGGTCGCCTAGTCTCCATACTTAGGCATTTTTTTAGCATGGCATTTTTTGGAGGTCCACAACCCCGAAATTCCTCATCACATGTTTTTCAATCATTTTTTTGACAAATGATTATTTTTGGGTAGATTGCATGCATACTGGAGGTATTTTTTGAAAGTCAAGGGGTATTCTATAGTTTCACATCAGAAGAGGAGTTAGATCCATTCATTTTGGATGTGAATATTAAATAGAATTTCAACCGTGTACAAAAGAAGAGAAGAAATGATGGAGCTGCATTTCAAATTCATTCATTTTAGGGGTTGATTCCAGTCTGATTTTTCATGTATTCAATGTACACATGGATGGAAATCCATGAAATCTTGTTAGCTATCAATTTAGGATTAATTTTGCATTGATAAACTCTAGATCTAGTTTATGTATGCCATGTTTTGTATAGATGAAACCCTAGCTACGCATTCTAATTTTCTAAGTTAAAGTACTATATATTTGATTACAAAGATGTAATTAAGGTCATATTCTTTATGAAATAAATTTATATGTTGTTGGTGCTTCATTCATGGTGTGAATTTTCTTCTATCTATACAAAATTTATGAATATGTGCATACCTGTTCATTTATTTCAAAGAGCCAACTGTGTTTTATTGTGAATGTATCTGCGTTCAATTAGTTTGGAGTTTATCGTTGTTGTTCATCTTGCTGTGAAGAATTATCGGAAAGATTCATTTGATTGGTTTGAAGATAAATTTGTCTGGTGTGTGCGTACATCTGGTGGCTTCACGATTTGATGAGTTTTGAAAAATCTTGCATCTGGGAAACGTTTCTTGAAAAAAATGCATCTGCTTAATATGTAATTGTGAGTTCGTATGATTTATGTTTTGTGGGTTTCCATCTTTTCATCATTTAATTCACAATCTTGATTCAATGATGGTTTACATCCTTTAGATTTGATTTCCAACAAATTTACTTACTTTTCTTGTTACTCAATCTTTTGATATTTTTGGAAATTAGTTAAGATAGGAAATCATCGTAGGGTTTAAAATTAGATTTACATTGATAGGAAATCACATACATTGAAAAATCAAGAAAATATAAAAGTGATAAAGTTTGTTTTGTAGCCTAAAGTTTTAATCGTACCAGCAAAGGCCTCCTTGTGAACATTCACATTTATCTTCACTTGATCTTTCTAAGCGGTTGTACCAAAACAATGGAGAACCTTGGGAGTAACTTTGTTATTCTTTCAAGAGGTGAATCAACATCACTTATTCCTAATTGTTTCTTTTTGTAAAAATGACGCTCAACAAAAGTGGTGATAGGAGGGCCCAAAAAATAGCAGGCTAGAGAATATCGGGTCTTTCTCACCAGAGAGGTTTGAGTGAGTGCTAAGATCATCTCCAATAAGGGGTGAGTTCCTTTAGCTTACCCACTATCGCAAACCTCACAGTGATAAGGCAAAATCAAAATTGATTCCCCTTCTAGCTAATCTACAGAATCCACTTGGCCAACAATCACATATTGTTGCCCCAGTTGTTACCACAACCATTAATCAAAATCAAAATTTTCCACCACCTATCCAAATGTCTTTCTTTTCTAATGCCCAGAGTTCCCAATTAGACATAATTTACCAGTTACATGAATTGCCTAAGAATCCTAAGAATTTTTGTACCAATTTTTTGTATGGATAATCTAGGATAGCAAAAGAACATATTCATGCCTTTAAAGAAATATGTAATTGGAAAGATCTTGTGCACCAAGATGTGGTTTTTTGCTTATTTCCATATACACTTGGTGAGTTTTCCTACAAATGGTATCTAAATTTTCCTAGGGGATCCATCATCACATGGGTTGAGTTTGAAACCAAATTTCTAAATCAATTTAAACTCTATGTGGATTCTGTTAACCTTTGCCATCAGTTTATCTGAGCCAAGAAAGAGCCAAACGATCCCATTTCCATGTTTAATCATCGTTTCCACAAGATGTATCAAAAAATTGAGGATCCTTACATAATACCCATGCCCACTACCATACAAGTGTACCTAAGAGCCTTAGATTCATTGATTGATATTTTATTGAGAAGGCTCCCACATGTGGATATAGATACCTTAGAAAAATTATCCAACGTAGAAATCATTTTCACACAACAGATAGATCTGTAAGCTGGTGGAAATTTATGTACTTACCATCTATTGGCAATGCTACCACTATGAACACATTCCTGTTAAAAATGATAAAGAATAACTATGGAAATGCAGGAAATTGTTTAATCCAAGAGTGAGGAGTTAGGAAAAATACCATGAATTAGCACAAGAACTAGGAGCATACACCAAAAAGAAAAGAGGAGA
>MU225198.1:1381530-1402729 GCA_018584345.1 Thuja plicata
CATGGAAAAGAGGACAAGTGTTCATGTAGGGATTCTATAGGAATCTCCTACTTACATAATAAATAAACTAAACTAAACTACCTTGGTTTATAATATATTTCACCAAGGGAAGATTATACTTCTAACAATTCCCAGCCATCAACTATGCCTTGATAAATCATACTCCATTTCTCAATCCATACCAACATAATAGCTCATTGTCCCACCATCGACTATCACCTATCTGGGCTACGAGGCCCATAAGACAACTTTTTTTTATCAACAAACGATACCTCTTAATGATCTTGATAGTCACTTAGCCTTCGAGTTGGATGTCATGAAAAAGACTTTGTCCCAATTGACTAGTGAGCTCACTAGAATGAGACTAAATCTGTCTTAGAACCAAGGTGGTTATTAACAATAACCTGCTACTCCAAATACTTATTCTCGTAACCAAAACCGAAGTTACAACACTTATGGAAATAACAATAACAATAACTCATAGGATAAACAATCTAGACAACAACAACCAAATAAACCTTGGAACACCCAACCCAATAATGGTAGTATACCTGCTGATAATGCTAATGTAAATTTCATAGGAACTACAGGTGCATACCAAGATAACAATGGATACGGAAATGATATGCATAATCAACAACCTTATAGTTCTGATGATCTTTCTGTCCAATTTGATGCAATGTTGTTTAATTCCTATGAAACTAAGATAAGAGAAGGCTATGGCAACAATATGAAACAAGGAGAGTTTGTATTTCCATTCTGAAATTCATGCATTTTAGAATAACAACCAAACCCCTTACAATTTAAGAAATTGGAAGGAACCTTTGACATATGGTATTCTCCTAGGGAAACAACCAAAATCAGCAGATCAATGAGCTATTAATAATCATACACCACCAAAGGGTCTGAATGTTACTGCATCATCATGACCAAATGTACCCACTATGCACACAAACCCAGCTTGGTTAGTTGAAAAATATAGTGTTGTTGAAGAACTTAAAGGACAAAGTAAAATATCTCAATGTTTGACATGTTACAGAGTTGTTCTTTTCAAAGGGAAGCACTCCTAAAGTCCTTGGACCATTATAAAAAAATTATAACAACCAACAATTCATGAGATCCTAAATCTAATGTGAATGCATCAGAGACATTCCTACCAATGTTTAAAGATAAGTTGAAGGTGACCCTATTCTTACTAAGATTATGGATATTTGGTAAAAATTTGCACAACTATCTGATTGACTTGGGGGCTTCATGTAATGTTATGTCACTTTCCATCTGCCAAAAGTTGGGAATAGTTCCTTAAACCACAAACATAGTGTTAATACAGCTGGAAAAAACATAAGTCAAGGTTATTGGCATATTGAAAGATGTGCACATTCAAATTGTTGTTGATCCAAGGGTGCAAGAATACATTGACATACATATTGTGGACATTCTGGAAACTTACAAGATTTATTTTCATAAAGAATAGACTAAGTATGTAAGAGGTTATCTCTCCACTGATTTTACTCAGTTGTGGTTACCATGGAAGGGCTTAAACAAGCAAATCAAGATTGACGTTGAACCCAAATTCAAGAAGATGATTACAGACTACAATGCCTCGAACGAGGTGTTGTTCACCCAAACTGACTTAGGTACATATTGATTAGACAACATCCTTATGTTCTACGTAAAAGATACCAATGGTTTCGATGGAAGTCCCATACAAGGTTTACAAGAGTTTCAAGTTGACAAATAAATATTTCAAAAATTCATTAAAATATGACCACAAACTTGAAGCATTTGGGTCATGATGAAGACCCTAACATACTGTTAATGCCTTCATTATTTTGATTACATCAAGTGCATCATTTTGAATTCACATGCGCAAGTTTTCAAGACACACTATCTAGAGTGTTGACCCAAATCACTCAACCTAAAAAAAAATTTCAAGATCTAGGGCCAAGTTATAAGAATCATGTGTTGGAAACTATCAATGATGCTCCTTCAAGTGAAGTTAGTTCACTGAATCATATGATTCAAAAAAAATTTCAAGCGAAAGGTGAAGACTCAAAATCAAATGGGAAAAGTTTCACACAGAGTGGGGACAGTGAAAGGAGTTCCTCAGATGATGACACCTTACCGCCTTATAGAAAATCCCAAACCACTTAGAATATTGAAGATCAAAGGCCCATAGGTGTTGATGACATACAAAGAAAAAATAAAGGGAAAATGATTTATTCAGATAATGAGGAGAATAAAAGATTGGAACTAGAAACACTAGGAATTCAAGACAAGCTTCAACCCAAGCCAAAATCGATCAAGCTGCATCAAATATGGAAGCTATGTTTTGATGGTTCCAAATTTAGATAGGGAATTGGTGTTGGGATTAAACTAATCAATCCAAGAGGTAATTCCTTTTATCATTCATATAGATTGCAATTTTTATCTACTAACAATGTTGCAGAGTATGAGGCATTGGTTCAAGGTCTCCTCTTGGCACATGAAAAGGGGATAAAGGCTCTGGTAGTAGAAGATGACTCTCATTTGATCGTGAAATAGGTTTGCAACCAATATTCATGCAATGGAAAGAGGTTTATCACTTATCAAAATAGAGTATGGGACTTGATCGAGGATTTCAAAGCATTTAATATTAAGTCTATCCCAAGAAGAAATAATGTGGTTGCAGATGCACTACCACTGTCATCTAGTTCAATACATCCTATGGGAAGTCCAGATTAAAAAAATTCTAAGTCAAACTTGTTGATTTTCCTGCAATTTTGGATAATATTACAAATTTCCAAGTCTTTCAGGATGATCAACACATCCTCGAGTTCATCATGTGCACGGGTGTGTTCGAAAAACAAGTTATTAATGAAAATTTTGAAGAGCTAGAGAAGTAAACCGACTCGGAGGAACCTAATGATCAAGGCATCATGAATCTAAAAACTAATTCCATACCCAAGGGGATGGTGGCATTGGAAACGATTTTTGGAAAAGATTATTTAGTTGCAAAAAGACAACAGGGGCAAATTCTTGGAGGTGACGAGTTTGAAACATACAACCTCAGGACTGAGGATGACCCAAGGGAAGTACATATTGGGAAGTTTGGTACCGAATAAGAGAATAAAAGGATGGTACAACTCCTTACCGAGTACCAAGATGTCATAGCTTGGAGTTACAAAGAATTGAAAACTTACGACACCTTTGTCATAGAGAACAATATCCCATTGAAACTAGATTTAGAACCTTTTTGACAGAAGCAGAGGCCAGCCAACCTAATGATAAAACCGTTGATACAAAAGGAAGTTCAAAATTTATTGGATGTAAAGATTATTTTTCCAACCTGACATTCTACATGGGTTGCGAATTCGGTCCCAATAAGAAAGAAGAGTGGGGAGATCAGGTTATGTGTATATTTCTAGAACCTTAATAGAGCTTCACAAAAGGAAAACTACTCACTGCCATCTCTAGACGAAGTGCTGCAAGTGGTGAATGCATCCAAAATGATGTCATTCTTTGATGGCTATTCGAGCTACAATCAAGTCATGGTATAGGAAGAAGATGGACTGAAGACAATATTCACCCCTAAATGGGGGACGTTTGCATATCACCGAATGCCATTTGGTTTGATAAATTTTGGAGAAAATTTTCAAAGGGTGATAAATACTGATTTCAAAGGTTTAGTGGTTAAATGCATAATTATCTACATGGACTATTTGACGGTGTTTTCAAAAGACCGGTTAGATCATATAAATGACTTGTGGAAGGTGCTTAAAAGATGCAGAAGGTACGAGATCTCACTCAAGCCAAATAAATGTGTATTTGGATTCATGGAAGGCAAGTTGTTTGGACACATCATTTCTGAGGCTGGGATGATGATAGATCCTGAGAGAGTTAAGGCTATTATCAAATTGACCCCACCAAACAGTCGGAAAGAGATAACTTTTTTTTAGAAAGATAATTTTTGTGAGGAATTTTATTAGTGGCTTTGCAGAGTAGTAAAACCATTGAATGACATGTTGAAGAAGGATGCCAAGATTGATTCGATGAATCTGGTAAAGAAATCATTCAAAGAGATAAAAATTGTCATTGCCACGACACCCGTCTTGGTTAGCCCAAATTATACTATACCTTTTAAGGTATATCCGTTTGCTTCCAAACATTCATGCGCAGGAATCCTCACTCAAAAGAAGGATGGTGAGAATGAAAGAAAAATCACATTTATGAGCTTTCCTCTTAAGAATGCTAATATGAGATACCTGAATTTGGATAAACAGTCATTCACCTTGGTGAAAGCTGTGAAGAAGTTTTGACACTACATTTCTGAGGAGTAAAGTGTTTGGTATTGTTCTGGATGGAGTTGTAAAGTCCCTATTAATTCAAATTGAATTAGACAAGTGAAGAGGGACATGTATGGAAATTTTACAAGATATTGATCTCGAGATTCAGCCAATGAAACTAGTAAGAGGTCAAGGCCTAAAAAATTTGATGGAAAAAATGGAAGAAGGGTTGGTATGCAAAACTTACATAGATCAAGGGGTTATTTCAGATATTTGGTATCAAGATGTAGTCTACTATCTTCTCCAGAATCACTGCCTAGAAGGATTAAAAAACTCACAAAGAAGAGTCTTAAGAATTAAAAGCAGTTCGTACATGCTGAAGAACAAACAATTATACAAACACAACTATAATGGATTATACATGAGATGTTTAGACAAAGAGGAGGTAAAACAAGTCTTGATTAATTTTCATGACAAATATGACACGATCCATGGATCCGCTCAAGCTACTACTCACCATATCCATAGATCAAGATACTAATGGCCCACCTTACTCAAAGACACAAGTGAGCATGTAATATCTTGTCATATATGCCAAACCAGTGCCACCTGTGAAAGAAATCTTGCAATGCCTTTAAAGCTAGTATATGAGGTACATCTATTTTCCCAATGGGGTTTAGATTTTGTTGGTACTATTAATCCACCATCTTCTGTAGGTAAAAGGTATATTCTTACAATTATAGACTATTGCACACGTTAGAGGGAAGCCCAGACATTAAAGAATTGCACTACTGAAGTGGTGACCAGGTTTCTAGAGGAATGCATTATAACGAGCTTTGGTATGCCTTTCTATTTGGTATGTGATAATGCACCCTCATTTTCCTCTGATGCACTTATGCAATGGGCTTTCAAAAACTAGGTAATTGTTAAGTTTTCTTCCAATAACTATTTGCAAGGTAATGGTGTTGCAATATCCACTAACAAAAACTTAACAACTATAATCAAACATCTCTTAGATGATAATCCTAGAGATTGGCACACGCAGTTAAAATATGCCTTGTGGACCGACCGAGTCAGAATCAAGAATGCCCTAGGAATGTCTCCCTACCATCTAGTCTATGGTCTATAACCTATTTTTCACATAAACCTAAAGGTACTAGTTTTAAAATTCATGGATCAATATGTTGAAGGTGAGGATAAGGTGCAGATTTGACTCATGAACCTCCTTGATTTAGAAGAGAAAATAAATATGGCTCTAGAGCATGTATCAAAATATCAGGCTATTGTCAAGTGTTGGTTTGACAAAAGAGCCACTATGAAAGCCTTCAGGATTTATGACCTTGTCCTCAAGTGGGATAAGGAGAGAGGAAATACGGGCAGTGACACCAAGTTTGAAAGACTATGGACTAGCCCATATCAACTAGCAGAAATCTTGGGAGAAAAAAATTTCAAAATTAGTTCTTTAGATGGGGAGTTGGTTCCATTGCCAATCAATGGAAAATTCCTTAAACATTATTTTGGCTCTTGAAAGAAGGGTGTCCTTTTTTTTATGAATTATAGTACTTTAAGTTTTCCTCTTTGTTTCTTTGTTTGTTTGTTTTGTGTCTTTTCCTTTTTTGAGTTTTAGTGTTTGGGGAGTTTGTGTGTTTTTTTGGGGCTATTCCCAACAAGTGGTCCATCTCAGTTGGTCCTTGATGAGAGATAGAGGTTTTTCTTAGTCAAAATTTCCAAAAGATGTGTCTTGCAAGAATTTGTACATGGGGTTCGGAAATGGTGATACCTTTTACTTGTAATCAAGGTGATGTTCAATAATGATCATCCTAAATCATGAAATATATTAAATTACGACACTAAAAATGTTGGTCTCTTGGATGGATGTTAGTTGGAGAAAATGCTAGCATGTTTACTCAAGGTACCCACCAATCCTAGAACTCTTCTCCATCTACAACCTGAATAGAAGAAGAAGAAGAGGAAGGAAAAAGAGGATAAAAGAAGATGATAAAACAAAATGAATCATTCAAATCAATGGTCCCTACCATGATTAGAATCTTACACCAAGGTAGCATAGTCTAAGCACTTCCTAGGTCTATCAAAGAAATAAAATGAAGAGATTCAGGAAGCAATACACTCAGAACATAAGTGGCCCAAGCCGGTCACTAGTAAATAAAAATTTCTAAAGAAAGAATCCTCCAAATACCTCAAGCTTCAAAATATTGTCAGAAGACAGAGAAGAGTGACTCTAGAAATCTCTACCAAGGATATGGACACCTAGCTAGCAGTAGATAAATTTTAGATTGAGACTTGAGGGAAACATTTTTGGGGCTATGGACGCCTGATTGGTAGCAGAGCTCTTCCCGAGAAGCCCTTGTCAACATTGTGAAGGTTGGTTTTGGTTGATATTTATTTAAGTTATCTTCGTCAAAATATCAAAATAATGAACACACAAATCCATCCACTGGAAGAAACAATAGAAGAGTTCACTTTTGAGAGTTGGTGAAAGAATTTTTCCATTGATGGTTCTTATGTTTGGTTTATTACAAAATAGGCCTCTAGAAGTTTTTTACTGATAAAGAAATGCCTAGGTCATTTCTCCTTTTGTCGGGGCTATTTGTCATGGTTCCATAACACACACCCCATTTATTCCCCTTTTCCTAATGGGGACCCCCTTTTTTGGGTCTTTGTCCTTTTTGGTGGTTTAAAGTCTCCAAGTTTAAGTAGGAATGGGTATCCGGTGAGTCAGATTGAGGGCCCTTAGGGAGGCCCCCGATAGTTGAGTATCGTCTTGGTTTCCCTATTAGTCTTTTTACCTCCTACCCCTTTTAGCTTTTAGGTTTTGTTTCTTTTTTGTTTCTTTTTTCCACTAATTCCTTAAGACTTGGTGTTTTTCTCCCTTTTGAACTTTTGACATTTCACAAGTCCCCAGACCTCTGAAACACTAAAAATCCAAAGTATTTTATTTGTTGGCTTATTTCAACCTTTTGGACTTTCAATGTTTCACAGGTTCTGACACCTGCAAAACACAAAAATATCGAAGGCCAAGCTCAGAACCCAGGATTAGGGTGTCATACTTTCACAGTCCAACACTCCTACGTTCCTAATGATGTTAGTGCACAACCTTGACCTATAAAAGGAGTTTTTTGGGTCATTTTTGCTCATCCTATGATTTGTCTTCCTTTCGCTCTCAAATTGCAAAATGAATGAGAAATCCATTAACTCATCTTCATCATCATATTGCATCCTATTATGAGTCATCTTGGCACTCTGATTAGCCATTTTGAGCTCAAGCATCACAATTTGTTTTGTCTTTGCAGCCTTTGAGGTAGGGTTTGCATTTTTTATTCTTTTTTCCTTTGTTTTCCTTACTTGTCCTTGTCTTCCCTTGTCCTTTTCTTATTTAAGGTTTTGGTCATATTTTTTAGCATTTTAGGTTAGGGTTTTGTCCCAGGGTTATAGATTTCCCATCCTTTAGAGTCATCAAAGTTGCGTTCTCCAAAACACTGAAAGTTTGTCTCCAGATCAACTTTTCGCTAACCCCAAGTCAAGATACTTCAGTGTTTCAGTGTTGCACACACTGAAACCATCACACACTTCTGACATGCCAAAGTTGTGAAGAACCAGGGCTTTAAAATTGACTAACTCGACCCCTTCAATTTTTTTGCACTTTTGCACGCCGAAGTGCGTTCGGGTCTCTGATACTCTGAACCACTCCTAGCAAGTTGCCAATAATTTTTAGTATTTGCCTTTCATAGTCTGACAATGTTATTAGATTGAAAAGGTCCATAACTATGGAAAAATACAAGGATTTTAGGTTTTTTCTCAGTTTGGTGGTTTTTTAGTGTTTCTTTCTAGTTTTTTTAGAGTTTTCTTGCTTTAATTAGCTTTAGATAATAAGAATTATTTTAAGCTTACAATAATGGATAGATGAAAACACTGTTTGCATGCAGAATGTCAGAAAAGATAGAAGATTTTCCTATGAATTACCGCTTCAAAGGGTATAACATCCCCACAAAGGTGGGGAACCTACATGTAGAAATCACAGATACTGACATTGGGTAGGTAGATTAGGATTCATTCCTGCCACACTATGAAAATCTAGCAGGAAGATCATTGGAATGCACTATAATGGTCTTGGTGGTTCTGGTAAATGTAGTGGCACATCCAGTCTCCACCCTTTCACCTAACTTAATCATGGCTATGGCTCATCACTACATGTCATATGAAAAGGTGGTGAGGAATAAGGCCAGAGATATTGTGTTGGATCTGAGAACAGACACCATTGAAGATGTTTTCCATCTAAAAAAGGGAATTGATCACTTCTACCCAATCACCAAGGAGAGAGGGATGAGGTGGTTTGAGAATAGTACTTTGGATGCATACGATATCATCAATAAGGAATATCTCATCAAGCAGCTTCCAAAGAATAAGCTGGAAAGGATTGATATGAGAAGAGGTTACATGAATGATGACATGTAGGCTGTAGTAACAATGTTGAGCCAAATTTATGGTCTCCCCCAAGAAAATTAGTTGGATCCATGGATGATCCATATCATAGAAAATATCAAGGGGAGAAGGGTCATAATTGAGCGGGGAACAATACTGAGTGACAATTTAGATTTAAAGTTGAGACAAGAAAAAGCACAACCCCAAATTCTACATGAAATCTTATATAGTCTATCTCCTCATTTCCAGAGCCAACTATCCAGTGCTCACTAGGACGGAGTCATTTTTTTAGTAATAACTGAGAGGGGTGGGGGGTGAATCAGTGGCCTAAAAAATTAATCCTTAAATCAACCCTTAAAACTTATTACCACTTTTAAGCTTTCAGTTATAATCAGTCCTACAAGATGAATGCCTTGAAATACTTATAACAATTTACTACTTGTCAGAATTATTTGTAAATCACTCTTCTGTATGTTTACCGATAAACAGTCTTTCATTTACCGAAACACAGTAAATAGCTAGAGTATAGTGACCAATCCAGAATTGCATATGTGAAATGTAAAATAGTAAAGTAATGAAACATAAACACATGACACATGGATTTTTAATGTGGAAACCCTGTTAGGGGAAAAACCACTGGGAATAATACCCCAAATTTTCACTCTTCTGAAGTGAGCTCGGTTAAGAGCCAACCCTGTTAAAGGTTACAAACACACTACTAGGTGTGACCTTTTTAGAGGATTTAAAATATAGTTTGTGACCTAGTATCTGGCATCTAATGCTACCATCCTTGATCAAACACTCACTTGGCCTGTCAATAGGTATCAGGCATATCCAATGCTACTGTCTATGATCAAACCTTTTGATAGTCCTTGGGATGTATCTCAATTATAAAATACTTTTAAGTCTTGCTCAGTTAAGAGACTTGATACTTCAATCGTTAAACTGAAACACTAAATGATATATTCACACATACAACTTGAATTGTAGATTTTCTGATCTATTGTAAGTGCATTACCTCTCTGATCAATATAATCAATTCTATACCTTTGCTCCACACTGTTCTTCTCTGTGATGTTGTCTCACTATTCGTTGGTGTTTGCAAAATCTATCTCTTTCCTCAGCTTGTTGATCAGGACTGAATGAAGTCTTTCTTCTCCTACAGATTCTCTTTAGCATCTTCCCTCTCTTCTCTTCACCCCACACACTTCATAATGAAATGGGTTTGTCTCTTTATAGACATGTTTCACCATTTCTTGGCTTTCTTGATTATTGGCGTGATCCATAATTCTTGCCAATTAGATTTAAAGCAAAAATCTAGTTTTATCTCAAAGAGATCTTCTTGCCAACTGGACAAATCTGCTTTAAATCAATCACTTATCCTTGGCTTAATTTGGTTGATTAAAACAATGATAAGTATCAGTTAAGTCTACTTTTAGCTCTTGACAGCTAAGTATTTTGTCATTTCTGAAATCTTTGTTCTGTCGATCAACACTTCAGTTAGTCATCGGTGATAACTGACTATTTTGTCAGTGTGACTTCATTTTTCATCAGGATCTTCATCCTTGTCTTTTCCCTTGGGCAACACTATAATTCTATCCATTGGGTTACTCTGTTCTTTGCTCATCGGGAAACACTATGACTTTGCTTCATCAGTAATGTTGTGCATTTGCTCGACGAGTAACACTGTGACTTTTTTCTTTTACTCTGACCATCGGTGTGCACTCCATCGGGTTATGCAGTCACTTTGTGAATACTTGACTTATATGCATTACTGATAGTATAGCCTTTGATTCATCGGTTCTTTGAAGTCTTTGGCAGTATGTCCATGACCATATAGATTATATCAAGTTGACATCAATGACAATACAATACAATACACTAACTGATTTAATGCCTTGCATGATCATCAACTTAACATCTTCAAACATTCAATCAGTTATAGTTCATCAATATCTCCCTTTGGCATTGATGGAAACACACTACATTATCACACTATATTACTACTAATACAATATGAAATATAACATTTGAAGTTCATCAAACTACCAATCTTATGTACTATAACCGATACAAATATCTAGTCCTCGGTAAGTTCATATAACTTAGATTTGATTCTTGTAGCTTTCTCTTTGTCTTTAATCCCTTCACTGGATAGATGTAGAATCTTTCTTTCTCTGATGTGATGTTTTCTCCTTCTATGTCAAACTCTCTCCCTTTCATTGTTCTCCTTTTCTTTGATGTCTCTTGTCAGCAATTCTTTCTCTTTTTATGTACTCTCCCTTTCTTGTTACATCTCTCCCTTTGGATATATAATCTCTCCCTGGTGTATAGTCTCTCCCATAGATATAACCTATCTCTGAAATGATTGAGTGATGGTTGAGTGATAATGGATATAATCTCTCCCTTTGACAGCAATGCCAAACAAATATTTTTAACAATAATGCCAAACAAATCCTTTCTATCCATAATATATTCCTTGAATTTCCCAATCCATAGGCAATACAATAAATTTGGTGCTCAGAGTAGATAAATACCTTGTTGTGTATAGATTTATCCTTGAAGTCCATCTCTCTGCTTGCATCAACATGAATAATATTCTAATAATATATATGCTGATGCAGCCTTCTATTCATCTTACTGACCAGTAGACAAGGATCTGACCCCTAGTCTCTTTCTCAAGTACTCAAATGCATCCTTGGGTAGTGGCGTGGTGAAGATATTGACTACCAAAATTTTTGAAATAACTCACATTGGGTCTATATCCATACCATAGCTCATAAGGTGTCTTCTTGGTGTCCTTCTTCAATTGTACTCTATTCAATGTGTAAACAATAGTACTAACAACTTCTCTCCTAAATATTTGGGTGACACCTTTCTCTATCATCAGTGTCCTTGCACAATCAACTATGGATCTATTCCTTCTTTCAGCAATACCATTTTTTTGTGGTGTTCTCAATGCAGAGACCTGTCTTTTGATTCCATGATCATTACAAAAGTTAGTGAATTCATCTGAAATAAATTCCCCTCCTCTATCTGACCTCAAGCATTTCAATTCTTTACCACTTTGTTTCTCAACCATTGCTTTGTACCATTTAAACATCTTGAATGCTTCAGATTTATCTTTTAGAAACATTACTGTCATCATTCTAGAGTAATCATCAACAAAGAGAATAAAATATCTATCACCATAATAACTCTTTGTCCTCATAGGTCCACATAATTAAGTATGGACTAATTCTAGAATCGAATTAGATGTATGGGTTTTTCTTTTGAAACTAGACCTTTTCATCTTACCTTTTTGACAATTCTTACACATGATATTTTCGGGTTTAGTCATCGTCGGTAAACCTCTTACATTTCTCTTTTTTCTTATCTTTATCATGTTGTCAATGTTCATATGACACAATATGTTGTGCCACAACCATATGTCTTTGTTTCTAGCCATTAAGCAAGTGGTGTCAGTATCATTCAAATAGAATAAGTTACCTTTTGTTTGCTCACCAGTACCAATCAGATTTCCTAATTCATTGAAGATATTTACCTTCTTATTTTCAAATGCTACTTTGTGACCTAAATTATTCAACTAAGAAACACTCAATAGATTATAATTCAATCCTTTCACCCAATAAGCATTTTCACATTTTATCAGTTTATTCAACATTATAGTTCCTCTACCTTCAACAGGACAAGGTGTGTCATTATCCATTCTGACTGATCCACCATTGTAGTATTCAAAAGTATCAAAATTTTGTTTGTCACCAGTCATATGGTGAGTGCAGCCACTATCTATGATCTTGACATCATTTTTACTAACTTTAGATATGATTGTTAGTAATAACTGAGAGGAGGGGGTGAATCAGTGGCCTCAAAAATTAATCCTTAAATCAACCCTTTAAACTTATAACCACAAATTATATCTCAAGTTATCTTTTTTCCTACAAGATGAATGCCTTGAATAACTTATATCAATTTACTACTTGTCGAATTTCTCTGTTTAAACCTTCTTCTGTATGTTCACCAATAAGTAGTCATCTATTTACCGAAATACAGTAAATATGTAGAGTATACCGATAAATCCAGAATGAATTATGTAAGATACAAAATAGTAAAGAAATGAATCATACACACATAACACATGGATTTTAATGTGGAAACCTGTTAAGGGAAAAAACCACTGGGACCGGTACCCCAAATTTTCACTCTTCTGAAGTGAGCCCTATTAGGAGCCAACCCTGTTAAAGGTTACAAACACACTATTAGGTGTGACCTTGTTAGAGGATTTTATACATAGATTTTGTCACTTAGTATCAGGCATCTAATGCTGCCATCCTTGAATCAGCCTCTTTCTTAGACTGTCAATAGGCATCGAGCATATCCAATGCTACTTTCATGAATCAACCTTTTTGGCACTCCTTGAGATGTACCTCAATATATAGAAGACTGTTAAGTCCTACTCGGTTAAGAGACTTGATGCTTCAATGGTTAAACTGAAACATTATGACCTGTTCATATTACAACTTAAATTATAGATTTTCAGATATATTTAATTACATTACCTCTCTGACCATTGTATCAATTCAATCCTTGTGCTCCACACTTTCTGCTCTATGATGTTGTGCTCATTGTTCATCGGTTGTCTGCAGAATTCCTTAGCTCTTCCTTCAGCTTGTTTGATCAGCACTGCATGAAGTTGTTCTTCATTAGTTTCTCTTCAGCATCCTCTTTCTATTCACTCCCCTTAATCCCTTTCGTAAATGAATCAATCTTGTCTCTTATATAGACATAATATTCATTGTTCCTTGGTTCTTGATTCTTGGCGTGATAAAAAATCCAGCTAATTTGATTTCAAGCATAAATCTTGATTTATCTCATAGATATCTTCTTGCCAACTATACAAATCAGCTTTAAATCATTTACTTATCTCCGAGTTTATCTTGATGATTAAAACAATGATAAGTATCTGTTAACTCTATCTTTAGCTTCTTTCTAGCTAAGCATTTTGTCATTTTTTGAATTCTCTGTTCTGTCAGTCAATACTTCAGTTAGTCATCAGTGATAACTGACTGTCCTATTGGTGTGACTTCATTTGTCATCAGGATATCCTTCCTTATCTTTTTCATCGGGCAACACTGTGACTTTGTTCTTTTACTCTGATCATCGGGTGCACTCCGTCAGTGTATTCAGTCAGTTAGTGAATGCATTACTGATTAGCATAGCCTTGATTCATGAGTTCTTTGAAGTCTTTGGCAGTATCTCCATGACCATACAGATTATATCAAGTTGACATCAATGACAATACAATACAATAACTGATTTAATGCCTTGCATGATCATCAACTTAACATCTTCAAACATTTAATCAGCTACATGTCATCAATCTCTCCCTTTGGCATTGATGGAAACATACTATATTATCATACTATACTATTTCTAATACAATATGAAATATACAGTTTCATCAAGCTTTCCTAATGTAACTATTACAAATGTCTGGTTTTCGGTAAGCTCAAGTAGCTTTGATTTGATTCTTGCAGGATTTCTATCTGTCTTCAATCCCTTCACTGGATGGATGTAGAATCTTTCTTTCTCTGATTTGATGTGTTCTCCTTTAGTGTCAAACTCTCTCCCTTTCACTATTCTCCTTTCTTTTGATGTTTTCTGTTTCACTTGTCAGCAACTCTCTATTTGTATAATATTTCCATACAATCTCTCTCCCTAAGGATATAATCTATCCCTATTGGAGTAATGTGATAATGGATAATCTCTCTCCCTTTCCAAAAGGATGTGATAATATGGATAATCTCTCTCCCTTTGACAGAAATGCCAAACAGATATCTCACAAATATCTGACATTAATGTCAAGCAATCTTTTCTTTCCATCCATAATATACTCCTTGAATTTCCCTTATCCATCAGAAATACAACAATATGCTCTGGTGCTTGGTGATGATATATACATGTCTATATATAGATGTAGCTTTGAAGTTCATCTCTTTGCTTGCATCAATCATGAATGATATTCTGATAATATGTAGGTTGATGCAACCTTCTAGTCAGCTTACTGACTAGTAGACAAGGGTCTGACCCCTAGTCTCTTTCTTAAGTACTCAAATGCATCCTTGGGCAGTGGCTTGGTGAAGATATCGGCCAATTGTTCCTTTGATTGCACATACTCAAGTATCAGCTCCTTTGCCTGAACTTGTTCTCTCAAATAATGATACTTGATGGCAATATGCTTTGTTTTAGCATGCATGACTAGATTTTTGGAAATGTTTATTGCACTTGTATTATCACAATAGATAATTACTGGTTCTAAAATTTGCATATGCATACCTTCCAGTAACTGTTTGATCTATGCAATATTTGAGCAGTTTGCAGCAACAACAACATATTCTACCTCTACAGTAGATTGTGAGATGCATCCTTGTTTGTTGTTGATCCATGTGGCAAGTTTGTCACCCATGAAGAATGCTCCTCCAGTTGTGCTCTTCCGGTCATCAATATTTCCAGCCCAATCAGCGTCGGTAAAGACCTAAATTTCAAATTTGCCTTCTCTTCTATACCATAAGCCATCTTCCTCGATATGCTTTAGATATCTTAGGATTCTTTTCACAGCAGTCATATGTGACTCTCTAGGATTAGCAGAAAATCTAGCAACTATTCCTACTGCATGTGCAATATCTGGTCTAGTATGTACAACATACATGAGTTTTCTAATCATTGATCTATACAAAGTCTGATTTACCTCTGATGATTTGTACTCCTTTGTCAGTTTGCATCTAGTTTCCATCGGTGTTCCAACTGGTTTGGATTCTTCCATCTTGAATATTTTTGGTATTTCTTTGATGTACTTGGATTGTGTAATGAAAATACCTTCTCCTTGTTGCATGATCTGTAGACCAAGAAATAACTTGATCTCTCCAAACATAAACATCTCAAATTATTTTCTCATCTCATTTGCAAATGATTTGCATAGCATATCATTGCCTCCAAATATGATGTCATCAACAAATATCTTAGCAATCAAAGTGTTAGCTTTAGTATCTTCTTTCAAATAAATATTACTATTTTCACTAGTCCTTACAAATCCAATACTTATAAGATAGGAGTGAATTCTTTCATACCAGGCTCGGGGTGCTTATTTCAATCCATACAGGGCTTTGTGAAGTCTACATACCATGTCCCTCTTTTCTGGATCAACAAACCCTTCTGGTTGTTCAATGTATACCTCTTCTTCAAGTATTCCATTCAGGAATGCAAACTTGACATCCATTTGATATACCTTGAATCCTTTATATGCAGCATAAGCAAGTAATATTCTTACTCCTTCTAGTCTAGCAACAGGTGCAAATGTCTCTCCATAGTCAATTCCTTCTTCTTGTGCATACCCCTTGCATACTAGTCTTGCTTTATTTCTTGTGACTTCTCCATCCTCATTTAGCTTATTCCTAAATATCTATTTTGTACCGATGGAATTCTTGTCATCTGGTCTTGGTACAAGTGTCCATGTCTTTTTTTTCTCTATATGTTCAATCTCTTCATTCATTGCACTTATCCATTCATCATTATCTAGTGCAGCATTGACATATTTGGGCTCATACTCACAAAAAAGACATCTTGTATTTAGAGACTTATTTCTAGTTCTCATACCAGCCTTCTTGTCTCCAATGATCTGGTTCTGTGGATGGTTCCTTCTGACATATCTTGCAAGTACAGGTTCAACTCTTTGTCTATCAGCTTGATCATCATTTTGTTCTTCATCAAGTTGTGCATCATCTTGAGCAATATTTTGATCATCGGTATTTGTAGCCTGATGCTCAGGTGCAATGATCTATTTCTTGGGAGCTCTACATTGTTGGTAGGGTAGAGTGTCTGATTACTCATTGTAAGTGAACTTATTGTAGTCCTCTGGTTCTTTAGTGCTTTCCTTTTCATTCTTCTCTGCAAATTTATCTATCTTTACATTTGCACTTTCAACAATTTTGTTAAAGGCTTTGTTTAGACATTTATAAGCCTTTCTCTTGGTAGAATACCCTAGAAAATTCCTTCATCACTCTCGAAGTCAAGTTTTCCATTTTTATGATCTTTTAAGATATAACATTGACTGCCAAATTTTTTGAAATAACTTACATTTGGTGTGTATCCATACCATAGCTCATAAGGTGTCTTTCTTCAATTGTACTATGTTCAATGTGTAAAAAATAGTACTGACAGCTTCCCTCCAAAAGATTTGGGTGATGCATTTCTCTATCATCAGTGTCCTTGCACAATCAACTATGGATTTGTTCCTTCTTTCAGCAATTCCATTCTGATGTGGTGTTCTTGGTGCAGAGACCTGTCTTTTGATTCCATGCTCATTAAAAAAGTTAGTGAATTCATCTGAAATAAATTCTCCTCCTCTATCTAACCTTAAGCATTTTAGCTCCTTACCACTTTTCTTCTCAACCATTTCTTTGTACCATTTAAACATCTTAAATGCTTCTGATTTATCTTTTAGAAACATGACTATCATCATTCTAGAGTAATCATAAACAAAGAGAATAAAATATCTATCTCCATAATAACTCTTTGTCCTCATAGGTCTACATAAATCAGTATGGACTAATTCTAGAATTGCATCAGATGTATGAGTTTTGCTTTTAAGACTAGACTTTTTCATTTTACCTTTTTGACAATTCTTGCACATGATGTTGTCGGGCTTGGTCATCGTCGTTCAGCCTCTGACATTTCTCTTTTTGCTAATCTTTATCATGTTGTCAAAGTTCACATGACACAATCTTTTGTGCCATAACCATATGTCTTCATTTGTAGCAATCAAACAAGTGGATTCAGTATCATTCAGATAGAATAAGTTACCTTTTGTCTACTCACCGGTACCAATCAGATTTCCATATTTATTGAAAATCTTTGCCTTCTTATTTTCAAATGCTACTTTGTGACCTAAATTATTCAACTGAGAAACACTCAATAGATTATAATTCAATCCATTTACCCAATAAACATTTTCACATTTTGTCTGGTTATTCAACATTATTGTTCCTCTACCTTCAACTGGACAAGGTGTGTCATTACCCATTCTTACTGAACCACTTTTATAGTATTCAAAAGTCTCAAAATTTTGCTTATCACTAGTCATATGGTGAGTGCAGCCACTATCTATGATCCAAACATCATTTTTGCTAATTTTAGAAATGAGAGTTGTTTCTACATACCTTTCTTCATCATCATCTGAATCATCCTTTACAGCCACAAACACCATCTCGATGTCTTCATCAGATTTGGTGTCAGTATCATCATCCTTGCATTTTGCTAGGTAACTGGTCTACTTTCCTTTCTCCTTATAGTCTCGGGTATCTCTTTTTTCTGATTGTCGGTAGCTTCTGTAATAACCTATGTCAGACTTCTTTTCAAATGATCTATCATTACTTATGTCATCTTTTCTTCTATTAGTACATCTTGTAGCAAAGTGTCCAATCTCTTTACAATTAAAAAAACAAGTGGTAATTTACCGTAGTATATTTAGCTTTGCCTCTCTGCATTCTTCTTGCCATAAGTGCTTCAATTTCATGAAGGTCATCTTCTTCACTTTCACTATCACTATCTTTTCTCATAGTGTTTTTATGACTTGATTTACTTATTCTCATAGAAGTTTTGAATGCAAACTCTATGTTTGGTAAGCCACTATTATCAAAGTTATTCATCTCAAATGAAATTAGTCTTCCAATTAAACTGTCTAGAGTAACATTGCTATTTGCTACTGCTCTCATTTTTTGAATGGTAGATAATCTACTAGCATAAGTAGGCAGTAAGGTTCTTAGAATTTTACTTACCACTGTATCTTCTTCTAGTACACCTCCAACTCCTCGGATAGAATTGACTACCTTTTTTATTCTTGTGTTGTACTGAGTGATGTTTTCACCTTCTTTCATTTTGAGGTCATCAAATTTTCCTCTAAGGCTTTCTGCCTTGGCTCTCAAAAACATTTTTTTCACCACCGTGTACAAGCTTCAATTTGTCCCACATCTACTTTGTAGTTTTGCATTCTTTGACATCTTCAAATTCAGCATCGGAGAGTGAGGAAGCAAGTTCTATCAGCATATCATTATGTTCATGCTTCTCTCTCATTTGTTCAACTGTTGGTGCTCCTGTGGGAAACACATATTCAGTTTCTAGGAATTGAGAAACATCATTACCAATACCTGATAAGTGGAGTCTTATCCTGCTCTGCCATGAAGTAAATTTTTCTTTGTTCAACTTGGACACATCTCGTCTGTTCATCTTGTGATCTTTGGCTTAGGTCTTGAAACCTTCCTTCTAAGCACACAAGCTCTAATACCAATTGTTAGTAATAACTAAGAGGGGGGGTGAATTAGTGGCCTCAAAAATTAATCCTTAAATCAACCCTTTAAAATTATAACCACAAATTATATCTCAAGTTATGTTATGCCCTACAAGATGAATGCCTTGAATAACTTATATCAATTTACTACTTGTCGAATTGCTCTGTATAAACCTTCTTTTGTATGTTCACCGATAAGCAGTCACCTATTTACTAAAATACAGTAAATATGTAGAGTATAACAATAAATCCCAAATAAATTATGTAAGATACAAAATAGTAAAGAAATGAAACATACACACATAACACATGGATTTTAACCTGGAAACCTTGTTAAGGGAAAAAACCACTGGGACTGGTACCCCAAATTTTCACTCTTCTGAAGTGAGTCCTGTTAGGAGCCAACCCTGTTAAAGGTTACAAACACACTGTTAGGTGTGACCTTATTAGAGGATTTTATACATAGAGGTTTTCACTTAGTATAGGGCATCTAATGCTACCATCCTTGAATCAGCCTCTTTCTTAGATTGTCAATAGGCATTGGGCATATCCAATGCTACTTTCATGAATCAACCTTTTTGGCACTCCTTTAGATGTACCTCAATATATAGAAGATATTTAAGTCCTGCTCGGTTAAGAGACTTAATACTTCAATGGTTAAACTAAAACATTATGACCTATTCATATTGCAACTTAAATTGCATATTTTCATATCTATTTAAGTACATTACCTCTCTGACCAATGTATCAATTCAATCCTTGTTCTCTACACTTTCTACTCTGTGATGATGTGCTCAGTGTTCGTTAGTTGTCTATAGAATTCCTTAGCTCTTCCTTCAGCTTGTTTGATCAGAACTGTATGAAGTTGTTCTTCATCAGTTTCTCTTCAGCATCCTCTTTCTATTCACTCCCATTAATCCCTTTCGTAAATGAATTAAGCTTGTCTCTTATATAGATATAATATTCATTGTTTCTTGGTTCTTGGTTCTTGGTGTGATAAGCAATCCAACCAATTTGATTTAAAGCATAAATCCTAATTTTTCTCGTAGATATCTTATTGCCAACTGTACAAATCAGCTTGAAATCAATTACTTATCTCTAGCTTTATCTGGATGATTAAAACAATGATAAGTATATGTTAATGATCTATCTTTAGCTTCTTGCCAACTAAGAATTTTGTCATTTTTAGAATTCTCTGTTATGTCAGTCAATACTTTAGTTAGTCATCGATGATAACTAACTGTTCTGTCGGTGTGACTTTAGTTTTCATCGGGATCTTTGTCCTTGTCTTTTTCATCAGGTAGCACTATGACTTTATTCTTTTACTCTGACCATCGAGTGCACTCCGTCAGTGTATTCAGTCACTTAGTGAATACTAGACTTGTATGCATTGATGATTAGCATAGCCTTGATTCATGAGTTCTTCGAAATCTTTGGCAGTATCTCCATGACCATACATATTATATCAAGTTGACATCAATGACAATACAATACATTAACTGATTTAATGCCTTGCATGATCATCAACTTAACATCTTCAAACATTTAATCAGTTACATTTCATCAATGATTTTAGTTTCTACATGCCTTTCTTCATCATCATCTGAATCATATTTTACTACCACAAACACCATCTCGATGCCTTCATCAGATTTGGTGTCAGTGTCATCATCTTTGCATTTTTCTAGGTAACTGGTCTTCTTTCCTTTGTCCTTGTAGTCTCGGGTATCTCTTCTTTCTTATTGTCAGTTGCTTCTATAAACACCTCTGTCATACTTCTTTTCAAATGACCTGTCATTACTTCTATCATCTTTTCTTATTTTAGGACATCTTGAAATAAAGGGTCCAATCTCTTTACAATTAAAATAGACAAGTGGTAATTTACCTTTGTATTTACCTTTGCCTCTCTGCATTATTCTAGCCATAAGTGCTTCAATTTCATCAAGATCTTCTTCTTCACTTTCACTATCACTATCTTTTCTCATAGTGTTTTTATGACTTGATTTACTTATTCTTAAAGAAAACTTGAATGCAGACTCTATGTTTGGTAAGACACTATTATCAAAGTTGTTCATCTCAAATGAAATCAGTCTTCCAATCAAATTATCTAGAGTAACATTGCTATTTGCTACTGCTCTCATTTCTTGTATGG